>JAGDFM010000040.1:42366-155868 GCA_019155715.1 Phytophthora pseudosyringae
CCCCCCCCCCCTCCCCCCCCCCCCCCCCCCCCCCACCCCCCCCCCCCCCCCCCCCGTACATTCTGCTCCTCGAACGAGAGCTCGTTCGTCCAGGGCGCGTCGGACACGAGGAGGTCCAGCATCTCGCCCGTCTCGGACTCCTGCGTGCTCATGAGGTCGTCGTCGTCCAGCACTTCGTCGCACTCGAGGCATTGCGCTTCCCACTCCATGATGACGTGTCGGCGGCGCTAGACGGCAACGATTGTTTTGGCGTTTGACCCGGGGGGGTCAAAGGGGGGAGGGCGCGCTGAGGTTTGGGCGCCGGCAAGTTGCCACCGCTGCGGAGCTGATCTGCCGTGTCGTGTCGCCACAAAGCGCAAATGTGTTGGACGATGGCAATGCGTGCACCCAGCGCCAACATCTGGCATTGCTATGTGAGACCTGGCATACAAAAGCCAAGTCAGGCCCTTTGATTCGCCCCGTTTTTGGCGGGAGATCCCTCGCGCATCTCGATCACCACTAAGTCCGAACGCTTCGCGCTCGTGTAGTGATGGAGCGCTTGCTAGTAGAGACTCGCTGCAGAGGAAGGATATGCCCAAGTTAGCAGTATCAGGCAGCGCAATCTGGGCGGTAGTTGCACTGCTCGAGAAGCGGAGACCGTGTGCAAGCACAACCGTACGATGGGGCATTCGCTGAAGTTCCCTAGCCCGGATATGCCGATGAGAGGGTTTTATTGCCGCAGTCAATTCGATGCTTGACTGGCCCAACGGCACTTTCCTTCCGCAAGTGAGAAAAGGATACACTTACGGCAACGTGGGCGTTGGTTGCCTTCTACAGAGTTTGCCACTGATGTATCGCCGTCTGTACTTATCTAAACAAAGTGCTCTGCTCCTGCCTAGTCATCCAGCTGGGACAGCATGGCCACGCCACGTGCGACCCAATGCGACTCCGGTCTGCTGGTTGGCAACCGGATGAAGCAGATGAAGTTCGTCGAGTGCCCGGTGGTTGACAAAGTACCTCGCCGCTCACTGCAAACAGACAAAAACAGTCAGGATATATCGTTTTTCCTCACTGGGAAATATTATCACCAGAAATGCAGGACGCACCTCGTTTTGTAGACTGGGCACGAGTACGAGCTGCGCTGACTCATTTCCGTCTTCTTCACCGGTCGGAAGAGCAGCACCGGCGCCAGCGAGAACAGTACCTTCGGTTCTGATTCCGCCAGCTCGTTCGTGCCTTTATCCCATTTGGCGCCTTCCAGGAACAACCCGCGCACATACACACCATCCTGGCAAAAAAAAAGTGCCAACAACAACTTCGTGAGATTTCGCTCTCCTCGTAAAATGTCCATTTGTGCAATTGTACCTTTGGTGGTTGTGCGTATTCGGTCCGTGGCATCGGTTCGTGGTCGAAGCCCAGCTGGTCGATGGGCAAAGTGTACTTACGCGCGAAGTTCTGACTGGCACCCGTCAGGAAAGCCTGAGTGAAGAAGAAGCCCGAGATCCAAAAAACAACCGGCGGCTTCTCCAGCAACCACGTGTTGAAAAACGCGATGCGCTCCAGTAGGTCCGTCACGTAGCTACCGAGCGGCTTGAGCGAGGGATACGACTTGGACGCCCAGAGAGCGGGGATTTTGCCAAAGAACAAACTCTTTGACACGTTTTCGAGCTCCGCCGACATGACCACGAGGCCCTTTAGAGCCTTGCGCAAGCTTTCAAGACTGGATCGAATGGTCGACATGAGGTTATTGAAGCGTACGAGTTCTTGACAGAGCACCGTGTTCATGGACTCGTCCCACCGCACCGGGTAGCGGATCTGTGCCACTTCCATGTCAAAGTTCGGCGGTAAGCGCGCCAAAATATCGTTGGCCACGACTTCGACAAGCTCTTCTTGCGATGACCCGCTGCTGCCTTCACTACCTCCACCAGAACTCTGGGTAAGCAGCACGTCGCGGCAAAGCTTGGCCGTTGCGTTCTGATCTTTGGTGATCGTGGCATTGTCGTGCAGCCCAAATACTCCAGGAGGGGCCACCAACGGCAAGCCTTCAATGAACTTGAGATACGAGTCGTAGTCGCCATCGGGGGGCATCGTGTACACGCCTTGCTCATCAAATGCGTACCCTTCGTTGAACACATCCACGCAGTAGAACTTGCCGAGAACAGACATGAGCGTACGGCGGTCCTTGTCGTCAGTCACACGTCCACCGTAGTTGCATTCACCAGTGCAATAGTTCAACGCACGTAGTGGCAATTGCACATTCTCATCGATGAACATGGCCAATTGCCGGATGCTGATACTCAAGTCCGACTCGTTGAACTCGTACTGGATGTTCCAACCCAAAGGACCAAACTGACGACGTTCACGCACCAAGGCGTGGAAGAAGCACAGCGAGTAGAGAAGTACTCGGAACTCGGTGCCTTTGACCACGGATTCCAGGAAGCCCGTCTCACCTATCGGGTCCGACATGTAGGAGCCCATCAGGTTTGCACGGAGCCCTTGCGGTGGTTCGTTTGTCATCTTCACACCGTTTTGCAACACTGCCGCTGGGAAAACTTCAGACGGGTACGTCGTGCACCATAACCGGAAATCGGGGTGCGTGTTGTCGAGCTTAATGTCTTCAGCGATTTTTTCCATCACAGGCATCCAGCTAGGCGCTAAATGACAGTTCTGCAGCACAACCCACGAGCCAGCCTCGCGAGCACGAACAATCATGCGCTCAGCAATGGGGCCCTGGCCCTGGCCAAGTGAAATTGTCTCCGCCTTCTGCCGAAGCGAATCCGCAAACTTGAGCACGGAACTAATTGGGTCGGATCCCGGTGACAAGATGAACACCAAAGGCGACGACACGCTGCTGTCCGCGTAGGAAAGTGCCAAGTCGAACTGCGGCGGCTTCACGAATTTTTCACCCATTTCCTTGACAAGGAACTGCTGGATTCCAACGACAAGAAGATCCGGACGGATGCACCGTAGACCGAGGAGTCGACGGAACTCGCTGACTTTGCCCAGTGTGCCAGGGAAAGGCAGCGTATGACCAATGGGGCTATCGTACACTGCCTTCCATTGGTCCTCGTTATCGATGAAGTCCTCAATGATACCATTGAAGGCGGGCAAAGCACTTAGTCTTGAGAACTCTGCCCACTGCTTGTCACTGAGCCACAGCTTTGCTGGATTTGGGGGCGGCTCGGAGAGAGCGACACCTCCAGTGAGCAAGAAGTACCATTCGCTGCTCTCAATTTCGTGCTTGCCTTGCTTGATCGAAATACACAGCAGGAACGAGAACATGAGCTTATCCTTCTCCAACAAGGAACGGCAAATGTTGCGGTAAAGTGAGTACGTGAAGTGAGCGTCGAGGTTATGAAGCCTTTGGGTGAGATCCGGTGATCGATCGCTGTTCTGAATGCTGGCGATGAACAAGTTGATGAACCAAGATAGAGAATACTGGTAGACCGGCTCAATGTTCGCAAGCTGGTCGATGCAGAAGAACAACACTTGGCTTGAGTAGGCCACGGGTTTGTAGCCTTGTCGAACAGCATCGATCTCCAACTCCGTCTTTTCGGCGACTTGCTGCTCCTTCTTGATTTCGTCAGCGACCTGCTTACTCTGGTTCATGGTGTTGATTGCGTCTTCATCCTCAAGGATATTACCTTGCGAAGACGACAAAATGTTCAGGATCTTGTCTTCAATCTCTTTCAGTAGCCCCTTGTTGCGTGCGTTTTGCACAATCAACTTGTTCTTTTGCTCTTCCAAGTCTGGTCGCTCCTGCGCAACAACGATACCAAGTAGCTGATCTTCGAGACCGTGAGGCGTGATCATAAAGTTCAAAAGCGTCACCTTCACTGACACCTCCGGCAGATAATGCGGGTTGCGATACTTTGTCGTGATGTAGAAGCGAAAACTTTCGGCATATTCAACGGTTGAGTCGCCAAGACGAATGCATGTCACTCCTCCTTGCTTGAAAGTTTGCTTCAGAAGCAGTGGTTCTAGTGACGGGTCCAGCTCTTCACCAACATTTTCCAGCAGGACTGGTGTACCAAACTGCACGGAGTTTTCCAGCGTTCGCATGTAGTCAGCATCCGTGAGCTTGATCACCGTCATTTGGTTGTCTTTTTCCATGTTGCGTATCCACTTGTTCGCTTGACCCTGCGGGTCGATCATCAGCGGCCAGCGACGTGAATTGAAGACGATGATACCGTTGTCAACCGAGAAGCCGTCGGTCGGAAGTCCATCGATATTCCACTTTCGAACCTGCACTGCGTCACCTAGCGATCCGTTGAGAGATGGCAAATCGCTGCAAGGAATATCAAGCTGCTTACAACGAGCAACCCAATCGTGCACGGCATCTTGCCGGTATAGCGATGTGAAAGGCCCGAGGTACGCCACAACCCCAGCCGAGATCAGCACGTCTCCAGTCAATCTGCTGTACTGAACCGCCAACTGCTCTGCAAACTCAGTCCAACGAGTCTTCTCGCCGCCAAGACTTTCAATCAGTGTGGATGCTCGGACCAGCTTTTTACCTGTGAGATCCACTTGGTACTCGAGGTTTTCTTTTTGCTTTGTTGCCGAGTCAAACTGTCGCTGCAGCTCTGCTAGACCATCCTCCACCTCTTTCAGCTGGGACAGCTTTTCGTTGAGCTTTTGCATCACTTCCGCGAGCTGCTCTTCAGCTATCCTTAGTGCCTCCCGCTTGGGTGCAACAACCTTGGAAACATTATCGTACAAAGCCATCGCGTGGACCCACTTACATAGTCCTGCTGCTGCTTTCGAAGCCTTCTCGGCTTTTTCAGGACTGAAGTTTTCATCAGCGATATACTTGCTGACGACGATTTTCATCGTTTTCGGATCCAGATTGTCCTTGTCGAACTTCTTCAATGTCGTGATAAACGTCGGGTCGCTCAGCATTTTCTGGGACGGACCCCAGTAGTCCATGATACGCTTGGACGGGTCTTGCGGGTCTGGAATCCGAGCTGGCTTAATGCCGAGCATCACACAAACACCTTCGCACACGAGCTTCACACCTGCAGGCGGGTTACTCATAGCTTTGACCTCATTGATCTCGCTTGGTTTGATGGTGTCCAAAGCTTTCAGAGCCTCCTCCAGGGCTGGGATGGCTTCCGCTAGATCTGCCTCCACGCTGGCCTTTTGCTGCTCGCACTCTGCCTTCGAAGCGTCCGCCACCGCAACATCAGCTTGTACTTCACTTCGCTGGATTTCAACTCCAGGGAGTTTCGCCTTGATTTCCTCCATCAGAATGTCCGTGTCTTTCTTCGACTGGTCCAGGACCGGCTGCAAGTCTTCCAGCTCCTTTCGCATGACCGCCACGTTGTTTTCTGCAAAATTGATCTTCTCGAGACCGACGACGTAGCGGTTGCGAGCTCCCTGCACGGCCTCGCGACGACGCGCAAGGAAGCTCTTGAAGGCCACAATGAGCTCAAGGTACGAAGTCGGTGTCACGTAATTCTGACGGCGTAAATTCTTGAGGAACTTGTCCGAGAGCTCCATCACGCTTACGTGGAAGTACTGGCACGTGTCCACAATCGCTTTGCGGACGTTTGCGCTGTCCATTTCCACATCAGCTAGGAACTTCTCGGCCACGGCCACCAGGGCATCAGAAGGCCACGCAGTGAACCAATCGATCGTGCAGCAGTTAATAAGCGACGGGAACTTCCGCAACCTGTCTCTGAACGCATCACCAATGGGGGAGCACGCGAGTACAATGTGCAAGTTGCTGCGCACGCGTTGAAGGAAAAACGCGTACAGCTGGGTTTGGTTCATGTTGTCACCCACTGCTTTGCCCAGTTTCTCCTTCACGTGCGGACGGACAGCTTCGCAAATGCCCACTCGTTCATCGTACGGGAACAAATTTGGGATCTCTCCAGAGTTCAGCATGTTGTTGATATCTTCCACGAAGCCGTCGTATTTGATCTGTGTGTCACTGAACAAGAACACCAAGGGCCGAGCACCAGTTCCCGCCATGCGCAGGACATCTTTCATGTCTTCGCGCCACTCGGTCATCGAATAGTTCTTTGAGATTTCAATCTGCTTGATCTCAAAATCAACAATAAAGGCCGACAACCGCGTCAGACTCTGACGTCCACTACCACCTACACCGACGAGAAGTGCATTGCCGCCAGGCATGTTCAGAACGCGCACAATGCGAGACAAGTGCTCAATAGCGAACAGGAACATCACCAAATTCATGGGCTTCCGGCTGATGCCATTGTACTCGCTCAAGTACCCATCAAGGCATTGAATAAGCTGTGCGATGCCGTCGAAGTCAGTATCCAAACGAACATCAACCTCCTTGTAGAGCCTCGGGGTCGCATCGGGGTCAATATAGTCACCAAAAAACAGATTGCGCATGTCAAGAGCCGAAACGGGGCCCTCGCGGCCCCGTTTGAGGCTGGCAAACACTTTGTCAACGTTCGTCGCAAAGTGTTTGATGGTGATTTTCTTTTGGGTTTCGTTGAACCATTCCCGGTCATCGTCGTCGATCAAGCGATCACCGATCACTCGAAGAGATTCGTGCACCCACAACTTGACTAAGCTGTTGGCATTGAACTGGTCGTTAGGCACCACAAGCATAATTCCCTGGACGATTCGAGAGAAGTCGCGCAGGTTGAACGTGTAATGAGACTTCTTCGGAGTGGGGAGCAGTGACATCATCGCGGATTGATACAGCTCCAAGGTGGCCGAGACCACAGCTTCCGAGAGTCGCTTCACCTCTGGAATGAAGGGGTTCGAACCAAAGTACCAGTCCAAGATCGTGGTGAAAATGCGCGTGAGGGTCACGTCGTCAAACTCGGAGAAGCACAAAAGGTTAAAGTGACGAAGCAGTCGTGGGGTGACGCTGTTCCGCCCACCACCAGGGGGTCCCATTGCTGCTAGCACAATCGTGTCGACAATCTTTCGCCACGACATTTCCTTCAAATCGTAATAGCCCTCGCTATCGATAAGCTGCCGCACCAGTTCAATAGGTGGTTGGGCTCCGTACGTCTCGACGAGTGGCATGTTCAGATCGTCGACGAAGATGATGGCGTTCTTGCCCAGAGGTGGGCCAAACACTCCCTTGCGGCGCTTGTCAAGCTTTCCATCGATGATATTCTGCGTCATGTTTGCCGACGTTTTCGCAGAGAATGACAGCATGATCACTGAATTCTGGTCCTGTGGCAGTACCTCGCTCAAAATCGACGTCATGTAGCACGACTTTCCGGTTCCAGTCGGGCCACAAACCAGCACCTTTCTCTTGTTGGTCACGAGAAGCTGCACTAGATATTCCAACTGAGCGGTGAAGATTGTAGGCACGACAATCTGATTGAAGGGCGTGTTGGGCTGGATCACGTATGGCTTGAGCATCTCTTCCCACTTGAACCACTTGCTCTCTTCGAGGTTAAAGTAGTAGTCGTGCAGGTTCCCCTTGCCGGGCACTGGAAGTGCGAGAGGGTACGTGTTTTTCCCGTCTTCAAACGTTGGTTTCTCCCACTTACGAACTTGCAGAGCTCGGCTTACCACGATATACTTGCTCTCGAGTGACTGAATATTCTCCATGATGGAGCGCACGAACTCGCAAAACTTGGTGCGGCCGTCGGCGTTAATACTCTCACCAACAGACCAAGTAAGTGAGAACATGAAAAGTGCTTCGATGGTTGCCTTCTTCTTCGAGGCTGCATCTTTTGGAAGCTTGCACAACTGCGCCTCCAAGATGTGAATGAGACTTTGAACAAGGTTCGTGTCCACGGTTGGGGAGAGCTCAACCAACTCCTTCCGAACAAACGCGATGCACGGCTCAACGAGCCACGAAAACAGGAAAAAGATGAGATTTCGCTGCTCGCTGTTGATTTCAAACGGACCAAAGGGGGGCTCCTTGCTGTCTTCCACCAAAGTGACGGAGTCTAGCCACGAATTCAGCACGGGAATCCAACCCAGTTGCTCGGGCTCCATGTAAATCATGCCACATCGAGAAACTGTCGCTGGAGAAGCCACCAGTAAATCCATAGGCTCGAACATCATACTCATGACAGAGCTCATCGCGATAATCTCACCGCTCATCAAGCACAGCTTACGGTTATCGTCTAGCACGGTATTCATGTTTTCGATCCAAACTGCGTCCACGGGCCCGTCAAACATCAGCCATTTCCGATCCGGTGAGGGGTTATTCGCCAAGTTTCGGTAGTTGATGGCAAGGACCCCGTCATTCCATTCGTGCGAGACGGCGTCGAATTGGCCGTAAAGCTGTCCCATCGTCACCGACTTGGGGTTGATCACGGAAACGATAACGTTGGTGTAGCGCTGATCATTCGGGAACTGCTGGTGTAAATGTGCTAGAACTTCGGAAAGAACTCGCCATGAGCACGTTTTCCCTGAAAACGGCATTCCTACCACCATGAATCCGTGTCGAACGATCATCATTTCGTAGATCTGGATCACCTTTTCCACAAAGTTCGGCACAGGTTGCAGGTTCATCTGCTTGCACACGTGGTTGATCGAGTTCAGCATGTCCCGTCGGTCAGGGGGATCGATTGTCACGCCCGGAAAGAGGTCAGACACGATGCCGTTGAACAAAGGCACATCAGGAGACAGGAACTTGGGCAAGTTGACATCAATAATAGACCGCAGCACCAGCGTATCTTCTCGCAAATGCCCCTCTGCTCGTTTCAAGTTGCCAGCAGCTCGAAGCACGGCCATGACGGCCCTCATTCCGTAGTCATAGTGAGACTGGGACGACAACTGCTCCGAGCACAGCGTGTACGTGGTCGTGATCTTCTTGGACAACGCACTCGCATCCATATAACCGTACGAGTACAGCATAATCTCTGCGATCATGGCATAGTCCGGCACCATCATTGCCACAGTCCGGAACAGTACTTTCAAGTTATCGGGTAGCTCTGCTCGCCCAGCATACCCGGGGTTCATGGTGATGAAAGGGCAGCACGTTGGGTTGAGTCGCAGCTCTGTGCCTTCAAAGAGGAAGTTCGCAACATGCTGCGCCTTGGCCAGCTGAATGCAGAGAATCTGTTGGGCAATGACCGACAGCACCTCCAGCTGAATACGGTTGAACTCGTCAAAGCACGCCCACGCGCCCGAACTTGCGAGGCCCTTGAAGAATTTCCCCATTGCAAGGTAGTCGAGACCATCGGAACAATTTGTGACCACGCACTGAATGGCGATAGCTTTTGCGAGATCCTTTGTCGTTTCTGTCTTGCCCGTTCCGGCAGGACCCTCGGGTGCGCCACCGAGATTCAAGTGGATCGCCCCCGTCAGCGTTCGGTAGCACCTATCTGTGAGCGGGGTAATGACCAAGCGCATGCTGTTTCCGAGATACTCGAACGCGTACAAAGCGAGCGTGTTGATCATCCGACACTCCAGAGTGTGCGGTTTGCCGGTTGTCGCCGAGACTCCGCCCTGGATCCAGTAGTATCGTAGTTGAGCAAGCCAATCGAAGTCCGATTTATCCGTGATCTTCAGATCAACCAACTCAGCAATTGTATCGCGGTTGTGTACGTCCATGACCACAAGAGCCCCGAGCGTAATACGAATTAGCTTCGGCAGCTCACCGCGAACCATTTCGACGGTTCGCTTCAGCTCTGTTCGCAGCACTTGCAAGTGGTCACTTAGCGCCTTCGGATCCCCCGCACAACTGTTGAGTGCCTTCTCGCTGTGTTGCGTCCACATTGTCTGGTTAACTGCCAGCACCACTTGGCCGGGCCACTGCTGCACCCACTCCAAGCGATCCTTTGTCGGGTAGTCCACAATGGATTCGTCCAAATGATACGCCACACTCTTCTTCATTGTCATCTCGACTTCTTCCAGCCACACCTCGACGTTTCCTCCGGAATTGTTCGGGTTGATGAGGTTCTGTGCGATCTTCTCGTACCGGAAGGGGACCTTCTCCATCTCGGGACTCAGCATAGCGGTGATGTCCAAGTTGTCCTGGAACTCCAGCTGGGAAATACCGTCGAATGCTTTCTTGAGGTGAGGCTGCACTCGTAACGGGTCCTTCGTTTCGGCAAGGATCTCCAGCAGCTCGTCGTTCGACAAGAAGAAGAAGCGTGGGAAGTAGAGCCGCTTCGTCTCCAAGTAGTCGTTAAGACCTTTCTGGATCGTGTCCAAGTCCGTATTCGACTGCTGTAGACTCGGCAGCAAGTCGCTGCGTTCTGCAACAGTCAGAACCGCAGGAGAGGCTACGGTTTCTTGCATGTTGCGGCGCCAATTCGAGTCAACTTTGCGGAAAAGCGCGCCCTCGGTAGGCATCTGGCGCATGATGTCGTCCGAGCTGAAGATCGGTTCCAAGTACAGCCACGTAGCCTGCACCTTTATCCAGTTATCCATGATGTCCTGAATCGAGATGAGCATCTTCTCCCACTTGCTGATCCGCTCAAAGTACGGCTTGTTGTACCGACTCCCGCGCATGGACTGCGTCTTCACGATTTGGTCGTCGATAATTTGCTGGATTTCGTCTGTAGAGCACAGAATGGAGGTGCCTGTCGATCGGTACTCCTTTGTGGAGAAATTGATGCCCACCCATTCCGTCTCCATCTTGTCAAGAGCCTTCTCCAAGGAGAATTCTTTTGAGGCACTGACGCAGGTCTCTTCGATCCCGCTTGTAAATCGATGCAAGCCGAGTTCGATCATCTGGTTAATATTTGATCCCTCGTGAACTTGAACCTCAATTTCAGTAATGCGCTCGATCTCTTCCCAGTGTCTCTCTCGCATGCCAGGAGTGCAGAGCAGCGCCATCAACGGGATGATGTTATCGAGCATATCATCCAGCGTCTTTTTCACCTCTTGGGCCATGGTAATGGCCACGGCATACACGTCGGTGTTCTTCTCGCACTCCTTGATAATCTTCACGATGGTGCGGCGGAACTGATCGCAGTCGCGTTCGATCTCTTCCGCATTCACCGTTGCTAAAGGAGCCTCGCGACTGAAAGTCACCTTCTCCATTGTCTGGGAAATGGTAGTCCACAACTTGTCGATGGGGCCGAGCATGTCGTACAGATCCGTGAGAGCAGTCTGGTTGTTCGTGATACTCATCCCCAGCATCGTTTCTTGCTCCTTGATGGATTCCGCCTCGGCTTCGGCATCTTCCAGGGACTTTCTAGCTGCCTCGATACGCTTCAGGATGCTCTCCGGGTCGGCCAGGTTCGCGTAGTCCCTCATCTTCTCTATGCGGCGCTGCAACGAGGAAAACTGGCTGGACAGCTGCTCTTGGCGGCCTTCCACAATGAGTTCCAATTCATGCTGCCGCTTGGTCTGGAGCTCCATGCTTTTCCGCTGAAACCCTTTGATGTTCTCAGGCCACCGAAACGTGCTGAAGAAAAGCTGGATCTCCTCACGAGCCATTTGAAAGTCAAAGTCCTTGAGAAACTGGATGCAGCGACACACATCGTCGTAGAGTTTGCCAGTCAACACGTCTATGAGCTCGATGCTGGTGACGTAGAACTTGTCGAGCGCCTTCAGCTCGAAAGAATCCAACGGTTCCGTGACCAACTTGGCCCCGATTTGCTCGTATTCTGCAATCATCGAGCTCATTTGTTTCGTGTTATCTGCTGACACTTTGCTCAGGACTTTGTTAGCATGGGCCTTGATCTTGTTCACCAGCTTCATTTTCACGTCGGTGCACGAGATTGCTAAGAGCTTGAAGCTGTACTTATCGCAGATCTCGTCCTTCACACGGGTTTCCAAGCGTTTTAGTTCAGTAAGCTCGCTTCGGTACACCATGAGTATGTCATTAGCGGTCTTCGGCTCCGCGACGCCTTCACCGCGCAGTTGCTTGTCACTTGATTCAATCAACGCCTGCAGTTTGGCCTCATATTCTCCGTTGATCAGGTAGTCGTAAGGCTGGAAGAGAGCAAGGATTTCTGCCGGGTCGTGCATATGCTCTGCGATGAGCTCCGCTAACGTGTTCTTTGCTTTCACGACGAAAGTGTCGTCTAGAGTCATTGTGCTCGGTCCTAGCGTACCTGAGCTGCGAAGCTTGGGAGGGATTTTCGTTTGACCATCGATTCGAGGGAAGCTGTGGGAGGATTCCACGATGATGTCGACACACGAAGCGATTTTCTCTCGAAGCGCGTTGGGCGACGGCTCGATGAAGAATCCTTCCTGTGTTCGGATGGTCCCATCACTCGTGATAGTGCAGTCCACAGATAGGAGCAATGCAGACTCGCCGTTGAACGTTAGGCTCGAAAACCGCCGAATAAAGCCAACAAATGTGTTCACGGAAGCCTCAACAGATTCCCTCAAGTTTCTTGCCATCAGGACTGCCGCTGCGTCAAGAACGCCAGCAAAGTTTTGGTACAAGGCTGCTTCTGAGTCTTCGCAGCTCGCATTTGGGCTACCTATCCGGTCTGGCTGAGGCTTCTGATGAAGTCCTTCGAACTCCATTCGACCTCTCAGAAGTTTGTTGTGTGTTTCAAGGTCAGGGGGGGCTCGAGATGGATCCATCTTAGACTTGGAAGGTGATGCCCGGTTGCTGATGGGAACAGCTTTCACTGCCCCTGCCGCGCCCGGTGCGATCGTGTTTTCCGCTGAATTTGTGCCACTGCGGACGCTGTAGTAGTGCAATTGCAGCGCGCACTCGTTCACTCTCTTTGCTGCTGCTGCGACCCAGCACGTTTTCAAACAGTCCTTCACAAGGTCGGCACGTCTCGAAATCGCATCCACGAAATGGTCCACCGTTTTCGGCAGCGTCGTCCGGAACTCGGGACTGTGGACGTCGACGAAAAGGATCGTGGAAAACGTCGCTCCTCGGCCAGTTGGTGACATCTCCCATTCCGGCGGGGGCGTCTCCATGACCCACTGTTCCTGGAGCGCAAACGCCACCGGGTTGATAGCAAACAAGTTCTGCTGGATGCGGCTTCGTGCCAGTTCAGCTCGATAACTATCAACGCCGGTTTGCCGAAGAACCCGCCAAGCATCCGACTGGTACGTCTCATCCGCCCACCACTTCTGCTCGGCCTGCAAGAACGGAGGGTAGATGTTCATTTGCAAGCACGTGTTGGCATCCAGCAGGTCGTACGACAGCATACTGCGAGCCACCGTTTCGTAGTAGTCCGCGTAGACCTCCTGGAAAATACCGGCGATCATGGCTTCGCTTCGGTCGTCGAACTCGTGTAACCCCGCCGCGTCCAGTCCAGTTGGCGGTGGCACTTGCAATCGTCGGAGAATTCGGTGGGGGCGATCAGGAGCCATCGGCACAGTTCTCGCGGCGGCGAGGTACAAATCCACCTGCTTCCAATACGCCTCCATCGTTTTCACGTACCGGCGCTTCTCCAGCTCAAACGTCCGCGGTGTGGCGTGCACGGGCTCCAGCTGCAGTGTTTTGCTCGCTTTGTTCTCGTTCACATCGAGTGAAAACTTTGTTCGCGACGTGGGGTTTCGATGCCGAGGCTTCGTCGGAGACGGCGAACGGAAGATGCCGTGACTGTTTTCAACGTGCCGCGCGTAAGCTCTCGATCCATCGACGAAGACGCTGAGCTGAGCAGTCTCGTCGTCCTCTCCAGTGTGTTCCGCGCGTTCCTCCCGAGGTGAAAGCGATCCATCTTGCACTTGCAACCCCAAGGACGGCGTCGACTTGGTCGGAGAGCTGCGTTCAAGCACCGGACACACCGCAGCGGGTCTCGCCGTGGGTGAGCGCAACGGAGACTTGGCAAACGTCACTGGCATGTGCACTTCTCGTTTCGTGAAGCTCGAGATCCGCTCGATCGTAAGCGCTCGAGCCGACTGCGTGTAGTACGCTCCGATGCGGTCACTTGGCCGGTAGTAGCCTCGGTCCTCGACGCTGGCCGCCACCTTCTCGCCAGGTCGATACGACGCCTGCAAGAGTTTTCTCTGCTTTCGTGGTGGTTCTCCGCCTCCTCCTCCTCGCGACGCAGGGCCCATGAGTCCTCCTAGCGGTCCCATGGTCTCCAGCATCTCGTCCTGAGGTCCTTCCAGGCGATTGATACGTCTCTCGGACCGCGGACTCGGAACTTGGTCGGAGTGGTCTCGGACGTCGCAGTTGCGGGTGTTGATGGCGCATTGGAGCATCTTGAGTCTGGCCAACCGCACGGGGCTTCGTTTGGGCGAGCCCCGCGCCACATACTGCGACGTCGTGTCGTCCCAGACCTTCTTCATGCGCTCAATCTTGGGGGCCAAAAAGCGACGACTAGCCAGCCGCCTCCGTTTCTTCTTCCGCCGGCCAAGGTGCTGAGCGTTGGTGAAGGGGTGCGCTAATTGCGACCGAATCCTCCAGTCTTCCGACCGCTGAAGAGGGATCGTTACCGTGCCATGGTGCTGGACATGAAAGCCGACGCCAAGGATGGTGGTGCCAATGGGGAAAATCGCAGTGACAACGACAACCTCGACGAACGTCAAGACGTCGTGACACAGTCCGACGAGGACGCCGCGATCGCCGCGCGGCAGTTCACCATGGCGGGCGTGGTCAGTACCAAGCAGCGGCGTCTCGTGGACGACACCGTGGAGCCGACGGAGATGCCGTCGTACGCGAGCAACAGCCCCAAGGAGCAGCTTTGTCTCGAGTACATTGCTGGATTCCAGCGCCAGTTCGAGCGCATGTTCCCCACGCGACGACCGCTGTACCTGCACCCGCCCAACGAGAAGGGCGTGCCAAAGTTTGTGTGCACTTCGATCCGGCCCACGCTGCTGCCCTACCGAGACCTGTACGACTGCCACGCTCTCGCGCGCTTCTTGGCGGGGGTGGTCGAGTACGAGCCGCTCGCCAACCCGACGACCCCGCCCGTGTGTCTCCCGTCGCCGTCTTTCACGCTCAAGTGGCGATCCGGGGACAGCTTTGACTTGGCCACGCTGCTGGTGTCCTTCCTCATAGGCGCGGGGTACGACGCCTGCGTTGTGAACGGCATTGCGCCTCGGTGGCTCTGTCTACTGGACCAAAGCAAGGCCCTGTTGCCGGTTTTGCCAGCAGAGGAGGGACTGCGGAAGGCCCAGGAACGCGAAATGGGGGCCGATCCGTCCACGAAAGGACCAGCGGACGCCAAAGGCGCCACTAGCGACGTGAAACTGGTCAGCCGCACCACCTTCACGAGCAAGTATCTCGAGCGGCTGGATGTGGCCGAGAAGGAACGACTGGAGAAGACTCGTCGAGTCTTGGACTATAGCTTCGGTGAAAATGACGAGGACGAAGACCCGTTAGAAGGGAAGCGCGCTCACGCGTGGGTTCTCATCCGCGCAGGGAAGCGCGAGGTTCCCGAGCACTTCTACCTCGAGCCGTCGACTGGGCGAAGCTACTCACTCGCAGACTCGCCTTACACGTCCATCGAGAGCGTCTGGAACCATGAGAACTATTGGGTCAACATGCAGCAGCAGCCCGTGCACCTGACGCTGTTCGACCTGTCGAACCCAACCGACTGGGAGTACGTCTTCCTGTGTGCTGCGGAGCGCAAGTCGGCGAAAGAAGCCGAGCACGGGGCTAAAGGAGGAGGAGGCGACCTCTCCGATGACCTCAAGATGCTGGGCACCGAAAGCGGCAACCACCAGCACGGCGTGGATGCTGCCGACGACGACGACCTTGTCCTCGACATCCCTCCGTCCTGGGTGACCAAGCTTCACATTGACCGTGCCACGTACAAGAAACGGTTCGTGAAGGATTGCCAGCACGTCACGCTTTATCACCGCGCCAAGGTGGAGGAGTTCGCGGAGAACGCACACGAGCAAGGCCTGGTTGCCCGAGTGACGCTCTTCCGCGACGGAGGCTGCACGCTGCCCATTGAGATCCGCGAATACTTCAAAAACAGGAAGGACAGGCTCGAGTCTCGCATCCGCCTCCCATTTGAGGGGAAGTTCGAGGAGCGCTTCGCGCCAGGAAGAATGCCGGAGGCGTTGCAGTCGCGCACCGAGTGGATCGGGTATCGCCGGGAGCTGCACTTCTACACAAGCGCTCGCCCCGATGGCTTGGTGACGCGCGAAGAGGACATCCAGAAACGGGTTCTGGAGCACTTCGACGGCCGCGACGACTTCCTCGTCTTCCGCTCCGTGACGCTTGCCACGGACAAAGACGAAGTGGACTCGAAGAATCCCTACGTCCTGCCTGGGGGTCCTGCCGGAGAGATTGCCATCAAGAAGATGAAGGAGAAGTTCGCGCGGAACCCGGCACTTGCAGCGGATGACGACCAGCGCAAGCGAGGGTACAACGTCCACGACGGCTCCATCCGCGTCTACTTCCACTACGCCACGGGCAAGATTACCGCCGGCTCGCGTGTGTACTTCAAAGCCCCCAACGTCCCTGTCGAGGTCGTGATGGCCGACCCAAGTACCAAAAAGCCCAAGCTTTCGGTGCTGGAGATCGAACTGCGGGCGTCTTTGCAGGTAAAAAAAAACACTCACGACGTCACTTTGGTGGATCCTGGTTAACTCCTTGTGGCTGCCTTTGGGGTACCTTAGATGGAGAAGGATTGCTACAGTGCAGTTCGCCACTCGGACATCGAGACGCAAGACATCCTCAAAATCCGCAAGCGGGAGGAGATGGCGATCGCCTTGGAGACGAGCTTCTTCGACCGCAACGAGGACGAGGCTCAGGCCAAGGAGAACGAAGACGCCAAGGAGCTCGACAAGAACGTACGTGGCCTGTAGGTAGTTTGACTCGCTGCTTGTCCCCACCCTCACGTGTTCCGTGTTGCCAACTCGGCAGGCCAAGAACGAGGTGGACTACCTCAGTCCGTTCCTGCAGAGCATCCACGCGGCCGGAGGCCTGTCCAAGGAGGACGCCCAGACCGTGCGCGAGATGTGTCTGCGCAACCTGAAGGAGCGGCTACTGGAGCGCGCCACCATCATCCAGGGGCGGCTCGACAAGGAGAACGCGCTGCTGGCCAAGCGCCAGGCCGCCTTCCAGCGCAGCCAGCGCGAGCACGACCAGGGCACGGACGAGGAGTTCGAGCGCTTCTGCAGCGAGACCATGTTCCGCATCCAGATCCTGGAGCAGCGCCTCGCGAGCCACGAGGAGACGGCCCTGCAGAAGTACGCCGACATGGACAAGCGGCTGCACAGCGACGCCCGCCTCCGCGTGCTGCACCGATAGAGCATGACACGAGACGACGGTGGGGGGGGGGTTGTTTTGCACTCTAGTTCGTTTCCTGGTGGGCAAGCCCTTCGTTTTATTCGCGTTGCACTGGGAGTCAATACACTATAAAGAGACCTAACACAAGTGTCTTCCCACGCTCCAAAACACTGCGAACGCTCCGACCGGCGGCAGGAAGCCACGAGCCAAATCACCTGCTAAAACTCCAGCAGCTACTTGGAGCAGAGGGGCGGGGACGACGCTTAGTAGTCCTCGTCTCCGCCGAACATGTCCATGCCGCCGCCCATGTCGACTTCCTCCTCCTCCTCAACGGGCTTCTCCGCCTCCTTGGCGGGGGCGGCACCACCCGCGGCCGCGCCAGCAGCGGGGGCAGCACCTGTTGGTTCCACACCAATGCAAAAACAAAAATGAGAAAAGGATTGGCGCAAAAAGAGTAAAGACAGAGTGATGGTCGTACCAGCCGACGGGCCGGCGAGGAACTTCTCCACGTCCAGGCCGCGGTTCAGCAGGTCGGCGAAGAGCGGGGCGACGTAGGCAGCCACGTCGTTGCCCGAGGCCGCGAAGGTCTTGGCCAGGGCGTCGGCCGTGACCTCCACGCCGGCGTCGAAGAGCGCCAGGACGGCCAGGGAAGCGGCGAACTCGTCGCGCTGGGTCTTGCTGAGGTCGGCGAAGGACATGGTCGCGTCAGGAAAGATAGAACTGAATCGGTTTAAGCTCGCGAGCGGAAGTCAGTATGGGCCTTCGGGCGGCAGAAATGGCCGCGAATGACTGGTCCTCCTAGGGCGGCGGAATATCCACCAGTAAGGAAAAAGGAGGGAGCGGAGGTTGCGCGATGTGTACGCAACATGAAATTAGGACCGATCTTCGAACAACATCCAGATGCCGAAACGTCCACCTGAAGTGGACACATGCTCTACCCGACGATAGCCTAACCACTTCCTCAAATGCTTTGCCCAGATGGCCGATAGCTCAAGAGATACGCAGCGACCGTCGCAACTTCCAGTGCCACCAGTTGCACCTGCCATATTGCCACTTTCTGTCGATGGTGGCCGCCGTCCGGAAGAATGAAGACGTCACCGTCGTGTTTTCGTCAGGCGCATCGCTAGCCGAAAGCTACCACCGGTCCGTGGAGAGTTCCCACCACCCGCGCTCTGCTCCGCCAACGCCGAGCGGGTTCGGCAAGCGAGCGATTGCCAGCAAACGCGTTCGCCAGCTCGTTGACATCCCGCGGGCGGCGGGTCTGCGGGATGTGAGCGTTCAAGTGACCGTGGCGCACACTGCCAGCAAACTCAAAGCTCGGTTCTTCGTCGAGATGGCGCGCGAGAAGACCATGCCCCGCCAGAGCTGGGGCTTCGGCGTGTCGCTCTTGGACGTGCGCACGGTCGAGAGGCGGGTGGCTCATCTCGTGAAGAAACACTACAAAGCGAGCCGACAAGGAGAACGGAACGGGGTCAAGAAGTGCTGCGCGATGTGCATACAGCTCAAGGAGGAAATGCGCGAGTGGTCGGCCGTGAAGCGGTGGAGCGCGATCAACCCGGGACACAAGCAGCGCAAGTGTGACACCATCAAACTCTTCTTCGAGAAGCTCTTCGCCCTGCTTGGCAGGCACGCGCAGTGGGTGCACGAATGCGAAGCTCTGCGCGAAGTCCTGCGATCGACCGAGGAGCTAACCGAAATGCAGTATCCGCACGACGCAGATGCCGTGGACGTCATTCGTTCCCTGCGTCGTGTGGACATCAACGACGCGGGAGACGCTCAGCAAGACGCAAACTGTACGATCTGCTTGGGCTCGATTGAGAGGGTCCCGGACGAGTCGGCTGACCGAGGGCGTGCGTGTGGCGTACAACTGCCGTGCGGTCATCAGTTCCACGACACGTGCATATGCATGTGGCTCCATGCGCGCTTGGACTGTCCCGTATGTCGTGGACACATCTCGGCCCCCAACTCGTCGTTTTCTTCATCGAGACGCCTTTAACGGTGGTCCTCGCTGTTGCGGGCTGAACACCAAGCATGAAAAACGTTTTAGGGATACGAGATGGAGATGGACTTCCATGCAACCTATTAGGGAGCAATAAAGCTGATGCATTCTACCCGTAGTTTGATTGTTGTTTTTCGAGAAGTACTTGATGGTTACAAGTGGTCTCGAAGAACTTGCTTATTGCCAACAACCTCAAGACTGAACGTCACCCGTTCGTGAACACCATTTGTGACGATGATCTCGTACGATCCGGGATAGCTCACCAACTGTCCCCGTTCGTCCACCAGCGCGAGTGTGCTCCGCTGGACTGCAATACTCAGCTGGATGCTCTCAGATGGCTGCAAGTTAACTCGACGGTAGTCGAACAACTGCTCGTTCAATAGTGTGGCTGGTCCTGTCGCACTCGTTTTGACCGGCCGGAAGTATGCGAACACAACCTCGTCGCCCGCGACGGTCCCGTTGTTGGAGAGCACCACCGAGATCGTAGCGTTCGCGGTGCTCGATACTACCGCGCCCATGTTTGCAACGTTGTCATCAACAAGAAGCGAGAACGTAGTGTAGCTGAGACCCCACCCGAATGGAAACACCGGTTTCCCCTTGAAGTAGCGATACGAACGACCGGGGTACGCAGTCATGTTCATGTTCGCCATGTCCACCGCGTCAACGTAATCCGATCGGTACATGGTGACGGGAAGTTTTCCACCAGGATTCGAGTCGCCGAAGAGAACGTCTGCTATAGCCTGTGCTCCGAAAAAGCCGGGATAGAAAGCCTCCACGAGTGCGTCCGTGCGCTGGATGATGTCTTCAGCGCCCAAAATCCCGCCATTGATGAGCACCACGACTGTTGGTTTGCCCACAGCTCGTACTCGTTTCAGAAGTTGCATCTGGATGCTTGGTAGGTCGATGTTGTTGCGGTCTCGGACTTCAGCCTCGACGGAGCTGTCGATTCCGAGGAAGAGAATGACAGCATCAGCTTCTTGGGCTTTAGCCACAGCATCGTCAAAGCCAGAGGTCAACTTTCCAGTGATATTGCAGCCCTGAGCGAAGGTTGTGCTGGAGTCTGCATTGGCAGCAGCAATAGCCTCAAGTGGAGTTTGTATGCAGCCGACTTCGTCGTATCCTCCATGACACATCTGGCCGAGGTAGTTTCCCAGCAGTCCACGCTTTGCCTGAGCGTGCGGACCCACAACCGCCAGCTTTATTCCTTTCTGCAGAGGCAACACCGAGGCGTTGTTCTGGAGCAGAACGATTGACTTCCGAGCGAGATCCAGGCTCAACTGTTTGGCCGCATCCATATTCACATCACTCGGAGTCACGTTCCAGTAGGGTTGATCATCGATGGGGTCGAAGAGCCCGAGCTCAAAACGAAGCTTCAGTGTGTGCTGCAACGCGACGTTCACCGCCTCCTCTTCAATTTGGCTACTTTCCACGAGCTCTTTCAAGCACTCTTCGTAGGATGCACCACTGTTGATGTCAGTGCCTGCTAGTATCGCCAGTCGTACAGCTTCACACCGTGACGAAGCGTAGTGGTGCTTCTCAGATATGGCTTCAACAGCCCCCGAATCGCTCGTGACGTAGCCGTCAAACCCCCATGACCCTCGCAGTAGGCTATTGAGCAATCCATTGCTGGCACACACCGGAACTCCATTCACACTGTTGTACGAACACATGACGCCCTTCGCATTGCCATCAACGATCGAGGAGCGGAAGGCGGGAAGGTACGTGTCGGCGAAATCGTAGGATGAGACGATGGCATCAAACTTCATCCTGTCAACACCTCCGTAGCTCTCGTAGGAATACGCGACGTAGTGCTTCAGAGTCACCACGGCCTGAAGGAATCGCGAATCTTCGCCTTTGCCTTCTTGGAGGCCTCTCGTGTACGCCACGCCGTACTTGCCGTTCACGAGTGGATCCTCCGACGGAGTCTCCGTGTTGCGCCCCCATCGCGGGTCTCGGTTGATGTTAATGTTGGGCGACCAGCAGTCCAATCCGAGGTGAGGGCCTCCCTTGTAGTTCTCGGTCGCACCCTCCAGCCACAGTCCGCGCAGCTCCTTCCCGATGACCTGCGCCATCTCGAGCACTGACTGCGGGTCGAAAATTGCTCCCAGGTTGACTGGATTCGGGAACGACGTCGGGCAGTTTGTGCCGCATGAAGACTGAACGCCGTGCACGCAGTTAGCACCCCAGTTGTATGCTGGGAGCCCGATGCTGCTCAGGTTTCCACGTGGGCTGGCTCGAGCCGTGAGCAGAGTCGCCTTCTCATCTAGTGGTAGCCGTGAGAGGAGGTCTTCGACGCGCTCCGAGATCGACAACGAGACGTTGCAGAACGGCAGCTTCTGGTTGTCTTCGCCAACACAAGCCCGAGGGATCACAGCACCAACTAGTCCAGCAGCCACACTTGCAACAAGGGTCAGGAGACGTAGAGCCATCGTTGCGATACAACGTCAATTGTCGGTCTTATGCAGGTATCGGCTCGAGTACTGCGGAGGAAAACGGATAATGACCCTCGACTTGGTAACGCACACGAAGCTGAGGTACCACCCGAAGAGCATTTCCACACGGAAGCCGGCTCACAGCCAGCTTCTGTGGGTGATATAGACTACTTCGCCGTATCATTGGCATATTCGACAAACACTGGGTATCCAGCCAATCTCGATGATGACCAACCTGCAAACGTGGTTCACCACAACTGGACGGGTGGCTTGAATCCAGCGTTTCCAACCATTGCTGACACGGCCTTGCGTAGCAGAAGCTGGTATACAAGTTCATTATTGCAGGCACGTTTCACTGCATCACTTACCAATCACCCCACAATGATCGATAGACGTGCGCGATACAGCGAGAGCCATGCAGACGTTGTGAATGCCGGGGGGGGGGGCTGAAAAATGCGTACATGTAGTATGCTATCGAGAGTGCCGACGGTCTGTCCACGGTGATGCATTGAGATGCTGATTCGACAACGCTGATTGCAGCACAACAATTCAACAAAAGAGTCGAGAGCATAGATTTTCAAGCTACAACGTTGCAGTCGTCGTACTTGTTCGCAAGTTAGTTGTTAGCTTGTGCCATGCATGGCCGCTTACCAGAGCGTTCAAGCTGCTTGTGCTACTCCAGCAACTGGATGGCATTCGTGTTGTTGCGTAGCTCTGCAAAGTGGAGCGCATTTTCTCCGAACTGATGCAAATTAATAGCAAACAAATAAAAGTCAGACTACCGCATAATCCAGCTAGGATACGGGCCACGCACCGAGTTCTTTAGCGTGGTGTCGGCACCGTGCTTGCGCAGAAAATCGATCGCCTCCGTTTGATTCTTTTTGGCAGCTACGAGTAGTGGCGAGTAGCCCTGCTCGTCCAAAGCATTGACATCGGATCCAGCTTCGACAAGGAGCTGAACTACCTCCACATTCGGCTTTTCGCTGTAGCACGCGTGGTGCAGTGGAATGGAGCCATTCTGTAAGCAGTTGCAGGATGCAAACATCCCTTTCAGTGCACTACCTCAAAGAGCGGACGTGCAGTCACAACTTACAACATTCTTGATGGAGTACTTTGCACCGGCTTTGAGCAAATGGGAGACGCATCCCTGGCTTCCTGTTCGAGCTGCGTTGTGCAACGGTGTATTCCCGAACTACAAGTATGACCACAACATTAAATTGTGTAAGTGTTGGAAGGAGGAAAGTGGAGCAAACCACAAAAACGGCTCCTTCGTACCTGGTTCTGCAGGTTGATGAGGTCAACGCCCTCTTCGCTCGGCCTCTCGAGGACCTTGTTCAAAACAAGCTGCAGGATGCCTGGGTCGCCTCTGAAAGCAGCCTCGTGCAAAGGGCTATTGCGGTCCTGCAGCCAAATCAATCAACGATCGTCAACCGCTTTTGTCTACCAATCCAAGCAACGACGCGTCCACGCACTGGAGTCTTGAGCACGCCAAGCTCTGCGTCAGCTTTCAGCAGAATCTGGACGACCTCTTGGTGGCCATTGGAGATGGCAGCAATGACCGGCGTAGCCCCATACTACGCGCACCGCACCAGCACAAAACGTAACCCAACTCGCCAAGTATCCAACGTATAGGAATGCGGGCGATCTCCTACCGACTGCGTGCAGTGCCAGTTGATGTCAACTTGCGGGTCCTGCACCAGGTCCGAGACAGCCTGCACGTCGCCAGTCTCACTCGCCCGGAACAGCTCCTCCGTCTGCTTGGAGACCTCTCGGTTCGCACTCATCGTAAGTGACTCTTTGGAAGGCCCGATCCAGTTGAGATGCACCAAAAGGTCGGCGAAATGTCTGCAGGTACATGCAATACTATCCGATAGACCACGAGTTTGATACCCTAGCAGTGCAGCTATAACTGGGACCGAACACATTAGAAGCCACCATTTCCGAATTCTCGCGACGTGTCCACGCCCCGAAAGAATGCGGATCCAACTGTTAGCGGCGCTAGTAGCGACGGCGATGGCTGTAGGCGACGCAGTGGCCTGCGACGGCTTCGATCAGCTGCGCTTCACTCTCAACACCAACGAAGGCGGCGTGGCCGACGCGCTCCGAGAGTGTGTGGCGCCGGTCCTGTTCGCCCCCGCGCAGTGGCTCCCGGGGGACCAGGTGCACGAGTTCTGCGCCCAAGAAGCCTGCAAGCGCGCGGTGCAGCGGCTGAAGACGCTGCCGTCCTTCATCTGGGAGAGCAAGGTCCCATCCGGCAGCGACGCCAATACGCTGGTCATCGCTCAGCAGGTCATGCGCGACTGTGGCGGCACCGTATGAGCTCCCGACGGCTTGCCATCCCCCTCCACCAACTTTAAGTGTTGATGTGCAGGTGGACAAGGTCCCTAAGGGCCGGCGAGGGGTAAACAGCGACAGCAAGGTAGACACCACATTGAAATGCATCCATACTTTTTGCCCTACACATTCGTACAGATATGTCTTCGATAGAGCCATCCATCGGTTGGTGCGCGCAGAACGACGTGAATGTTACCCGTCAGGAAGTCTTCGTTTTGCACTGCGACGTGGAGAGTGACGCTAGAAGCTTGGGCCAGCTTGCCCACCAGGATGTTGGCGACTGCCACACTGGCCCACCGCAGCCCACCAGTTGTAGACTTCATAGCCGCGCTTGCTCACGTACACCTTGGGAACACTGCACGGAAGCGGTAAACACCGGTCGGAAGTTTTTTTAATTCCTAGATCCGGCGCTTCTGCACATCTCGATGGCCATGTGCTGGCCGTACAATTGCTGAGCGACGCGAAGGACTCGGACAAACTCGATGTGCGCTACTGGTGCTTGGACTCGGCCGTGCTTGAACGCTGCATGCGAGGCGCGTCTCAATGCGCTCTGGCGGGAGCACGACCCCGTACGACCCTCTTCAACATACATGGCTACACTTTCGATGGCGTGGCATTCGACGTGGCGCACACAAATACGGTGTATGCCACACCATCCTACAGCCCGCTCGCCAAGTGGCGGCCAGTGGTGGACGAAGCAGCAGCAGCAACAGATCGAGTCACCAGTAGCAGCAGCATGGCCGGCCGTGGACGAGAGCTCACGCTCCCCGCGTGGATGAAGAAGCAGCAGCAGGCGGGAGGGCCCGCGCCAGGAGCCTCCGCGCAGCCCCTGCCCCCGTCGCGTGGCCGCGCGCACCCTCCCCCGCCCCAGCAGCAGCAGCAGCAGATGCCCCCGCCGGCGCCGTCGCAGTTCGCCGACGCGCCTGTACGCACCAATCCGTTATCTGTACGTACGCAACAATTGTACTCACACAAGATAATGTACTGCACGACAGGAGGCCTCGAACGGCGGCTCCAAGCCCGCGGACGACCGCCGCCGCAGCTCGCACCGCAGCCGTCGCAGCCGCTCGCGCTCCGCGCACCGCCGGGACCGCAGCCGCAGCAAGGAGAGACGCTCCTCGCGCCACCGCTCGTCGCGCGACCGCCGCAGCCGCAGCCGGGACCGCGAGCACCGTCGGTCCCGCGACCGCTCGGAGCGCCACTCGACCCGACGCAGCCGCTCGCGCTCGTCGTCGCGCGTGGTCCGCCGCCGCAAGAAATCCAACTTCGACGTGCGGCCGCCCGGGGTGACGGAGGAGAACGCCGCGGCCTTCGCGGCGCAGGCCATTCTGCAGCAGAACATGGCGGCGCTGTCCGGCCCCGTCGGCCCGGCGTCGTTCGCCGCGCCGCAGAGCACGCCGATGCCCACTGGGGTGAGTCCGCTTTTGTTTTCTCTCAGCTTTGTAGTGGAGCACGGCAACCAACAGCACGGAGAGATACAACGGCTGACACGATGTCGTGGTGTGTGCGTTGTACCGTTGTCTGTCCGTCGTGGTGCTTGCCTGGCAGCCCTGCAATGCCCTGGAGCGGCGCTGGATTCGATCGAGCGCGACTCACTCTCGCACGTCCGCTAACTCGTGCTGTTTTCTTTTATGTGTTTGCTCTCGTTTAGACTGCCCCGCCGGCGCCAATGTACAACCATTCGCACCAGGCCAGCGCGGGATACAGCTTCTCGGGCCAGTCGCAGCAGACGCGTCACGCGCGTCGACTGTATGTTGGCGGCATCGGCGAGATCTCGGAGCCGGAGATCACCGCATTTTTCAACGACGTCATTGACCGTGCGCTGGGCGAGAAGCAGGATGGCGGCTCCGTGGTGTCCGTCTACATTAACCGCGAGCGCCACTTCGCTTTTGTGGAACTGCGCACCATCGAGCTGACGACGGCCTGCATGAACCTGGACGGCGTGTCGTACAACGGCCAGCCACTGAAAATCCGCCGGCCTAACGACTACAATCCCGCTACTGTTCCTACGGACCTGGGGCCGATCCCGCAGCTTAACCTGGCAGCGCTGGGCATTGTGTCCACTACTGTGAGCGATGGCCCGGGTAAGATTTTCATCGGGGGTCTGCCGTACCACCTCAACGAGGAGCAGGTGAAGGAGTTGCTGCAAGCGTTCGGACCGCTGCGGTCGTTCCACCTTGTCAAGGAGCTTAGCTCCAACCTGTCGAAGGGCTACGGATTCTGCGAGTACATGGATATCAACGTGACAGATGCCGCATGCCTCGGACTGAACGACATGCGACTTGGTGACAAGACTCTTACCGTGCGTCGAGCAATGTCACAGGAGAACGCTAAGGCTGTTGCCAGCGCTGCAGGTACAGTGAACACGGGCCTGGAACTGGGACTGGACCCCTCGCGTGCTGCGATGCAGGCTATGAGTATGGCAGGTATCCCGAGTGTGCCGCTCGGCACGCCCTCTCGTGTGGTTGTCCTGCTCAACATGGTGACACCGGAGGAGCTCGAAGACGAGGAGGAATATGCTGACATTTTAGATGACATCAAGGGCGAGTGCGAACGCTTCGGAGCTGTGCCGTCATTGCTGCTGCCGCGTCCTCGCGATGGCATCCCCAGTGCCGTCGGTAAGGTCTTTGTTGAGTTTGGCGATGTGCAGTCGGCCCAGAGTGCGGCCACGGAACTGCACGGTCGTGGCTTCTCAAACCGAACAGTATCCGTCGAGTTCATGGATGAGGGCAAGTATGCACGCCGGGAGCTTGCTTAGTCGTGTAAGTTGACGACACTCAGTAAGCACCACTCCAAAGGGATGGTAAAAGTGCTTACTGTTTGCTCATACTCGAGGGAAACCATTTGCATCATGGCCAACGTGGCAAGCTCCTCGGCATCTTTCAGAGACGTGCGTACGTACTGCGTGCTTCTCACTGGTACCCCCTGCATACTTACTTTCGATAATAAATGCGTGTGGCTTCTTTTACTTTCCGTGTCATTTAGCAGCAACATGCACACAAAATACTTGGTGCTACGCTACGGGCTTCACTGTGCTTCGTCAAGTACAAATTGCTGCGCCAGTGAATAGCCAAGCTCCATTGCCTACGGATTTAGCGAGCAAGATGCAACATCATGGCTGGATGAGAATACTGTAACAATCCGCTGGTAAGTTGCCAGTCAACGTACCTTCTGAAAATGCGCCTGAGCAGAATCCGCATTGCGTGTGACGCCTTTGCCATTTGAAAGAAGGCATCCCAAATTGAAGTGGGCATGCGGGTTATCCAGATCTGCGGCGCTGCGGTAACACTCAGCGGCTTTCCGGAAATTGAGGTCGCAGCCGTCACCTTCTTCGAACATGAGCCCTGAGCAAACCAAGGTTACGCGTCAACGAGCGATGTATCGTTTTAAAATTGCAGAACTGCAACCGTACCGAGAGCATTCAAGGCGTCCGCGTCACCGGCGTTTGCTGCGATCGTATAGAATCGATGGGCCTTCGATTTATCCGTTTTGCTGCCTATACCCGAGTAGTACATTGTGGCTACGCGCTTAGCGGCTTTGGTGTGCGGCTACAGAAACACGATTGGAGGACATTTTGAGGAAAGAGGCGCGAATGCATCCAAAGTTTATCCTTACCGTTGCTGCTGTGGCAGCTTTGGAGTAGAAGCGAAGGGCAGCAGATTGGTCTCGGAGAAGCGACGACGTCTCGAGCAATTGCCCGAGTGCGTAGTAAGCATCCATGTGCCCTCCATTTCCAGCGCTCAAGAGTAAACGCAGAGCTTCGTCGTGGGACTCCTCACGGTCTCGAAACTGAGCAGACGATGGCGGGCCATTCGAGAATGCCAGTCCCTCGTTTGCTTGCGGCGTGTGGAGAAGCAGTAAGTTTGCAAGTCGCGTCATGGCCACACTACTTCCAGCGCCTGCAGCCTGAACAGTGGGAATCATGAAATTGATGAGCAAGGGCGAAATATGGTGAATATTGTCTGTCAGCTTTGAAGAACGCACGCTCTGAAGAAATGCCATCCCGCGTTCCATATCTTGCTTGACGCCGTTTCCTGTCGTGTAAAGCAATCCCAACCGTGTCTGGGCGCTTGAGTCGCTCTAGTCAAGTGACAAGGGGATCGAGATTCAGACGATACACAGGCCAAAAGTGGCAAATTGCCTGGAACACACCTTAGCTGCCGCACGCTGCAGGAAATGAACTGCTTTGGCGACATCCTGAGGAAGCTGCGTGCCAACAAGAAAAAGACGCCCGAGACTTGACTCGGCCCCCGCATGACCTTGATCCGCAGCTTTTGAATACCACGTGACTGCTTCCGAGTCGTTTGGCTCACATCCGCCTCGGCCGTACTCATGGAAGATTCCTGTGTAGCAACAGCATCGGTGAATATGGCGCCAAAGTACCCGGCAAAGCTGTCTCGATGAGTTTACCTAGCTCGTATTGAGCATTTCGATGGCCCTGCTGAGCAGCCTGAGTAAACCGAACACGGGCAAGGGCAAGGAAGCCGTCCGATTGTTGGGCGTCTTTCAAATGCGCTGCTTTCTCGCACTACCGACGAGAACAATGCACACAAACGACATCAGATTACGAATAAGCTGAAAAGATCGCAAGCAAGCGTGACTGTTACCATCAAGAGACCCAGTTGATGACAGGCTTCGATATCACCTGCGGAAGATGCAAGTTCAAACCATTTCCCTGCGACGAGCAGGTCTTTCTCCGTGCCGTTCCCAGCATAGTACATTTGCCCCAAGCACGTCATGGCCATGGCACAGCCGAGATCAGCAGCTTGCTGTGTAGCATCATATCCACCGCAGGTATGGCGGTGTTAGTCTTTCAAGATGATGTGGAGCATAGGCAAGTATTGCGCGCTAAATGCTCACCGTGTAGAGTTCGAGAGCTTTACGAAGACCCTTGGCGACTCCGTGACCGAAGAAATACTGATGCGCTTCCACGCAGATTTCGTCGCCCGTGGGGGTGGGTATTTCCGCTGGTTCTGGCGGTGGAGGTGGCGTTATGGGCGGTGGGAGGGGCAAGTCAATGCCCGATCGTCGAGCCACTGCCATGGACAGCTCCATGAAGAGTGACGTGTAGTACGAATTGATCTCCTGAAAAGCAAATAGCACCTCACGCTTAAACGTTCGGTTGAGCAGGAACTTGGCGGTACGTAGTCGCTCGGCAATAGTGGACACTTGCGTTAACGAAGCCGAGAAGTTTTGCAAGGCTACTGAAACGCCTTCGTTGGACGCGTGCTCCACGAATTCAGCCTCGTACGCTGCGAATTCATCTTGCGCTTTGCCCAACAAACCTCGAAGTTCACCTCCTAATCGCACTGCAAGCAATTTGCGAGGATCCACGCTGTCCAACTGTGTCACGAGTTTCTCCAAGGCCTCTCGCACTTCGTCCACAAAGCTCCGTCCTGATCTAGCTCCGTTGTCTGAGGCGACGCGATCGTCATCCTCGATGGAGGCAGACGAGTGTTTTGGTTCTGGTTGACTGGCCTTTGTTTCTTGACTACCGGTAGTTGGTTGATGCTTCAGCTCGTGACTTTCCTCTGACGGTTGCTGCGGTTGTCTCTGTTGCTGCTGCGGCTGAGAATCCTGTGCAGCGAGCAACTCCGGTTTGCTTGCTTGAGCTCGTTTGATGATCCCGAACACGGTCCGCATACTCCCATTTCCTTCTGCATTTGAAGCCACGGGGCTTTTGGCAGCAGCAGTAGCGGACTGTTTCTTCGAACGCGTAGCGGTGGATGCATTCACGACATTCTTGGCAACAGCGAAAAGCAGCTTTGGCTCGCGGGTCTTCGTGTTTGACACGGCTTCAGCTTTCTTGACAGCAGCATCCTCCTGGCCCGTCACATTTTCGCTAGCTGTTCCAGTCGGCGACATGGTGGCCGGTGTTAAACCCGGCAACGACACGACAGCCGAGCTCGGATCCCTTGTCATATTTAAACTGCCGACGGAAGCACCACGCCAAGCAAGAAAACAAAAATGGAAAGCACGCAGCTCACCTCGACCACGCTCCCGTTATAGATTGAGAGTTTTATTTTACTCGCTGCGTCGAGCACCAGCAAAAGTCTCTAGCTCTTGTGCAATGCATGACCTGCATCACTTGCTATAATACCCGCAACCAGCCCGTCCTCTTTAACAATGCATGTCTTCACGTTGTACGGCGCTGTCGAGTGTTCCCCGCGTGCATTTGATCAAACACCCTGCATCTGCACCGTTGTGCGTGCTGGCTCACCGCCGGACACCCCACTTGCACCTCAACTGTCTACGGCTGGTAGTCCGACACGTATCTGCGGGACGTGCGGTCGTCGTGTCCGTTGGATGCAGGGCGTCGGTAGCCGCGCTCCGCGGCTTCCTCCTCCCTGCGCACCGGCCGGCCGTCATTGCGACGGTAGTCGTCATCTCTCGGTCCGCGGGACCCGTAGCCCCGGTCTTCGTTGCGATCGCCGCCCCCACGTCGGTAGTCCCCGCGGTAGTCAGTCCGACGTTCGCGAGACCGCGAGCGGGAGCGTCCGCGGGGCAGTCCGCGTCGGTGCGAGTCTTCGCGACGTCGGTCCGCGTCGTAGCCGTAGCCCCGGTCTCGTCCATTGCCTCGGCCCCGAGAGCGCGAGCGCGGTCGGTCCTGCACGGGCGGCGGGCCCCTCACGTCGCCTCCGTTTCGGCCATTGCCGCGGTCGCGAGAGCGCGAGCGCCGCTTGCCGGCCGTGTCGTTGCGCATCAGTGGCTCGGGCGCGTCGTCGAACTGGCCGCTGTGCCCAGGCGGCGGCGGCGGCGGAGGGCACGCGCCTGCAGACGGAGGCGGGCGCGACCCCGGCGCGGGTCCCGGGGGCGGCGGCCCGTTGACACCCTGCTTGGTCATCCACGCCGGCAGCGTGTTTGCGCGTCCGCGTCCTCGTCCAGCCATCGCCGCTCTCGCGTTAGAAATGCTCCGGAGCAAAACTGGCGCGTGACGATTCTGTGCACTTGGCTACAGATCAATCTGGTCCACTCCTTTTTTTATAGTCCGACCATTTCGCAGAAGTAATACTTCGTAGTACGGTACAAATAAAGGTTGGCTGCTGTACAATGTCGGGCAGCGGGCGGAAGAGCGCGTACCGCAAGGGCGTGACCAAGCGTGTGCTGTACGGAGACCCGGAGCCCAAGGAGAACGAGCTCATCGTGCGCGTCACGGCGCTGCGCGGCAGCAACCTGTTCGAGGTGCGGAAGGATTGAGGACGAGCTCTTTTAAAGAAAAATGGTCCGGTGGTGGTGCTCATGTCGAAGTTTTCTTTATTGTGCTGTAGGTGGTGGACGCCCACGGCGCCAAGGCTGTGACGATGCTGCCGACCAAGTTCCGCAAACTCATCTGGGTCAAGCGCGGCGACTTTCTGATTGTCAGTGAAGGGGACGGCGGGGAGGCCACGACTGCCACGGGCAAGAAGGGCGCCGTGACGTCCATTGTGGAGCACATCCTGTACAAGGAGCAGATCAAGAACCTCAAGCGCAAAGAACTCTGGTACGCTGCAGCTGCAACTGCGTTGTTATTGTTGTTGTAATTATGAGCTTTACACGGATTGTAATTAACGTTTTTTTTTACTTTTCGTTAGGCCTGAGGCGTTTGAAGACGCACCTGCGGGACCGGCGTGGACGCAAGGCGACATTGTTAACGACGAGGACGAGCAGAAGGTCGAGGAGGAAGGTGATGACGCTCAGAATCAGGAAGAGACACAGCCGCCGGCTGCATCAAATGGACTCACGATGATGGAAGACCGGTTTGCGATGATGCACGTGAACCGGAATCGCCGCAAAGGGCACTTCGACGAAGAGGAGGAGGAAGACAGCGATGACGAGTAAAGTGCGCGTTGCAGCGCTGTGCCTCGACGACGTACGTGTCCTAGACGTGAGTTCGCCAAATTTGGCAGCTTTTGCTTGCATATCAATCCATTTTGAATAGAGTTATTGTTAGGCTGAGGTCGTCTTTCGCTCGCACGAGAAAACGCGTTGTGCTTTTGTTGTGCTGGAGACGAGTTACTGCAGACAAGGAGGGGGATCAAACACTATGCAGCGCAAGCGCAGCAGCGGGTACAACGCTGGACCAGCCGTGTCGGTACGTGGTGCGATTGGTGCTCGCTGCAACATCGACGAGGGCAACTAACTCAACGTAACGTGCTTCGTAGCATCACCGTCAGTCACATTCGGCGCTTAACAATGATCCAGCGAATCCTGATCTGCATTTTGGCACCTTCAGCAAAGTGAGATCCTCCCATCCCGTAATTGCCGAAACCATGCTTCCTCACAAAACCACATGCTGCATCGTCCTCTTACCGTAGTATTCCGAGAAAAACTACTTCTCAGACCTTCGTGTTGAGATTGATCGCGAGCTGGCATCAAAGCAAGCGATCCATCCGGGGTACCTTCGGAGTAAAGCGTCAATCGTGCGGTCTTCTGGGGCCACGAAGGTGACCACCAGAGCTAAGCCAGCACCAACTCATGCGCACGAATCCTCGCTGCTAGCACCATCAAGTACTCAACAGATGCCGAGGTGCGCTCCTATAGTTTAGTTTTGTTAAACTGCTTGATGATTCTCAGCCCGTATCTGAAAAGCAGGCGGTGCCAGTCAGCGTCTGCAGTGCGAAAGAAGCTTTTTCACGCTGTGGAACAGGGATCGAACAGCGGATACCAGCACCCAAACCACAAGCTGCAGGCTCAGATCGATGCACTGCGGAACATGTCGTCAATGTCATTTTCGAAAACTTTAACGAAAACACCAAAGGGGTATCGGACAGATACGTCGTCGAGTTGCTCTGGCACCATGAGCCTTTCCCGGAAAAATTCAGGGGTAATGGTATCTGCTTGCAAGACGCAAAACCAGGAAGAATGCGTCGCTGGAGTGGGAATCGGTCCTAGCCGTTCAGCGAGTGCCTCCATTCTCATGTCTAACCCCGGTCAACCGGGTGCCGTTTCCAACGCACCCTACCAAGCATCATCAGTTCTGGTGGGTGGGTACCGATCGTCTTCTGTACAGCTCGAAGTCGAACTTGTGGAGCGATTGAACGAAATAGGACGCTCAAACGTATGCATTCAAGACGCTGATGTTGGTAGGTCCATTCGATTTGTACTTACGTTTCCTCTTTGCGTTTCCAGCTGCCAGAGAAAACCCTGTCACGCACACGAGCGTGCCAAAATGTACTCGACACCATTGTGCTCCAAGATGAGGTATTTTGCACTAATAGTACACTTCTCCCGTCAAAGTTTAGGCTGACAATGTTTTCTTGCCGCAGCACTATGGTCGGCTATTATCAAGAATTCGGGATGAGTTTAACACCTACGTTGACATGACAAGCCGAAAGAGTCCTAACCAGTCAAACAACAGCACAGGGGTGAAGCCCTGGTGCGCTTGTGGTCAGGACGTATTCGGTACGCGGATTCTAAAACCTCATGCGCAAGCTTACGTTTTAGCTGACGAAGCGCTTTCCCCATGAACAGAATTCGCGCTATTAAAACAGGAAAATACCGTGATGAAAAAGCGAGTCAGCAGTATGCAGCACGAAATCGAAAGTTTACAAGTTTCTCTAAGGCAAGCAAGGGCAGGAAATTCCAGTGGACGTAGCAATGAAAGTGTTCGTGGCACGAGCAGTACTGGGAGCTGGCCGGAGGATGATCAGCTACAAGAAGGTAAAACTATGGCAATTAGTTGTTTCGCAAATGATTTGCCTAACAGCAAGTTTTTCTCCTCTCTCAGATCATCTTGAGGACGTCCAGCTTTTCCCCGTCGACGATATGAACCAACAGCACTCCCGACCCCAAGGAGTTCCAATGTTAAGTTTTGCTGCTCTTCCTTCATACAGCGACGAGGTACGCAACGCAACACAGGAACATCGTTCATGCGTGTGTGCTTGGCTGACACTGTTGCCCCTGTGGTTGTGTAGGAAGAAGACGAAGAAGAGTATAGTCAATAGAGAAGGATACGCATCGGACTACGTTGTTCTTGCCGCCAGTAGCTTTTCATTCATTCGCAATGACATTTCGTGCATTGAACTCAGGCTGTGTCATTGTCGGATCAACGCGATGGCAGGTCCTCTTCTTGTCTGATAAGATTTCGAGTCGCTGCTTATCACCCTCTTGTACTTCCAAGGCTCTCCAAAAGCTCCTTTAACAGTTCCTGCTGCTGGCGTTGCTGGACCAACGACTCCCTTGTCAAAGCTTGCATTTGGTCCATCGCAGCACATACCCGATACATCGTGTAGACAAACATCAGTGCACAGACGATGACCGCAACTTGAATAGTCGAGTAATGCTGAGTCGGGCCAGTGCTCGAGATAGAAGCGGACTGAACCATAGCAGTTGGCGATGACCTTGTCGCTGCAGCAACCTGCTGAGTTGGCACTTTCGATGGGGTGTTTTCTTTCGCACAAACAGCCGGCGATGGCTCTATCGGAGGTGTACTCGCTGGAGAAGGAGGGCTAGCACTCCTTCCGGTTGGTGTCTGCTGCTTGGTTATGTCGAGAGCAGCGCTTAACCATGTTTTTATAGCATCCTTGGCCTCGGAGACGGTTGTACTTTCAATCTAAATGGTGAAATGGCAACGATTCGAAGTCAAGTCACGCAGTTGAACCTTGATAATTCAACACGCACTCTTACCTGTTTCTTTAGCCACGTGCTTTTAGACCATTGTATGCGAAGCCCCACCTGGACCAAACACACGCCTCGTTTTGTCGTAGCACTGAAGACCCATCGATGTTCAACGCGAAAGTAGTCGCAGTATGGCACATCGGAAACGCACGTTGTCGTGCTCACAACGAGGCGGCTGTCGGGTGTGTACGCATAACGCTGCGTTTGAGCTGTTGGAATAACACTGGGCCCTACCATATACTTCTTGTTGTGGGTGTACGAGACCAGCCGAGAACCATCATACGTGTCTGGCTTGGTCACCGCTGTGTACGAAACAGCTTTCTTCTCCCAAGGAGGGAGAGATATGTTCGTTGAGCCGGCTGCGTCGAGAATACTGCGCGAGAAAGTGTCTGACTCGATCCATAGCGTTATGAAAGCAGTATCAACGCTGCAAACAAAGCCAAACGCAGGTAGTTAGTACACTTATTGACGAGTTCAAAACTAGTTTCTGCAAAATTTCGTACCTGAATGCCACTTCTTCATCCAGCAGTAAATCATACTCATTCAGTAGAGTATCCTTCTCTGGAATCACAGGAGGTGCTGCTGATGCTACAGAATCTGAAGTCAGGGAAGACGGGGGGCGGCTGTCCTCCGCAGGAGTCGCATCTGCGGTGGTGTCGGAGGCCAAGTCAGGACTAGGAGCAACAGCAGCTACGTCATTGGAACTGCTTCGTCGTCTTGACTCGCCGTCGGTCACAGGTTTGTTATCTGTGTCAAGAGACTCTGTGTCCGGTTGTTCTGCTGAATCTGACATCAGCTCTTCAGTCTCTTTCTTGATGGATCGTAATTGCTGGATGCTCTGAAAGCATTCATCACTGTAAAATGCAGCAATAAACACTCAGGTTAGCATGATGAGCCAACCATGTTTTGTGCTAATCAAAGTTTACCGAAATACAAATGAAGTGAGGAACACTTTTTCTCCTTTCACGGTGAGCTAAAATCCAACAAGTAACACAGCACAGGTTTAAGTGTAAAGTTTCATGCAGCCGCAAGCCACGCAGAGAATAACATATAGATTCTAACCTCAATAGCATTGGGAACGATCAGCGCAGTGTTCTTCTTTTCCATTGATGAAATCTCAGAGAATGAAGCGACCTGCAATGAATGACGCCAACACGGAGTCAGACCGTTTCTCCACTAACCTCGCGTTCAATGATATGCACCATACAAATATTGTGTCTCTCCATCCGGAAAAGCACATTCGGTTCCTCGTCAGATAAAGCCGTCCATGAAACGGAAAATTCGAAAGGTAAAGTGCACATGAAAAACTTTCGACGACTTGCTCGTGTGAATCCAGCTACATTGAACGACACATAACATAGGTTAGTAGACCAGCCAGTATCTGGGTTTCGCTGTCATTACTGTTACCTTGAATTTCTTTTCGAAGTCGGAAACACCCAGTGGTTGCGCTTCGGTGAACTCTTCATCTTGTTCCATACCAGAGACCGTGCTTTCATCTCCGACGGAAAGACTGTCATCTGCAACGTTGTCGTTTGCAGGAGTTGACTGATCATCCCCTGCTGGAAAAATACTCGCACGCGGAGATCTTCTCTCCGGTGAAGCAATGATTTCACTGCTGGGGATTGACACAAACGGGTTGATGCTGCTACTGGAGCTTCGATGGGTCTTGTCCGCATTTTCCGAGGTCATTGCTGAAGAATTTCCAAGCGACGCGAGATATTGTCGCATTACTTCTTTCAAGTTGTCGTTACCGTGATAAGCGGGCACAATGCGCTTGCTCCGTTCGTACGGTTGTCGATTGATCCGAATAAACTCGGCCATATCTCCGCTTGGATCAATTTTCTCGAACTCTATCAGAGCCTTGTTTCCAACTGATGTCCCGCCCTGTAGCATGTGCTCGACGGCTTTTGCCAGTGATTGCAGGGAGTTTTTACCAACTTGAAGTCGGTATTTCTCGTTTTTCATGCACGTCGAAATGAATACTTCGATCTCCTGCAAAGTTTGGTTATCGTCAGAAACAATGGTCATACACAAAAGCAATTTGAAAACGAACCTGAACATAAATCTGGTATGTCTGTCTTAGAGACTTGCTGCTCTCGGTGACTTGTACTTGCAACAGGCGAATCTCCTCCGCAAGCTGGCGGAGCTTAGCTTCTGATCGTCGTTCCTTCTCGTTGAATAAACGCAAATTGGCACTCAGCACCGTCAGGGCTTGAGTGACCTCAAGGCCGTAGGAATTAGTGCCGACGGGTGTTGACCCTGGCAAGTACGAAAAGGTCATCGCGAAGTCCCGAGATTTCGTATCAAGTTTTTGCTGAAGCTTTTTGTGCGCGGCTGCTTCGTTGCATAACGTCGTGTGAGCCTTCATGAAATTTTCTTGTGTTGAGACCCGAACACTTTCGTATTCACTCTTCATGGTGGCAAGGCTAAGTGACACGGGCTCGGCAAGAAGAGATTGAAATTCCTGCAGAACATGCACAGTCAGTAAAAAGACCATCTACTTCGAAGTAGCAGTAATACATATGACGACATTTTGAAGCGTACCTGGTGAACTTCCAAGAGAAGCTTTACTTGGTCCTTCACCGTCATCCAACCATTTGCCATCGTTACGCCTTCATCAGCCAGGAAGTTCACGTTAGACGATGATGTGCCAAAAAGATCTGAAGGCAGACCAAAACCGCCATTCTCGTGAGTTCGGAGTAGCTTGCGCAGCGACTGCGAAAAGCGAGTCTCGTTGGCAATGAACTCTGTCACGACCGAGAAGATGACTCCAATCATCCGTTGTCCGTTGTCTGACATCGCCTGGATATGCGTCATGCGGAGATAGGAAGGATTGATCGACAAGTCTGCTCGCTCGACATCCACCTCTTCTTGACTTCCAAGGCTCTGAAAACCTTTTTCAATATCGACTAAGAATCATAGCGTGTCAGCTAAGTTAGCGCTCATCACAGCCTCGATAGACAAAACACATCAGACCCATAGAATGTGCTTACCCAGTTCATCAACGTCATGGACACTTGCTTTCATCCGCTCAACGTATTGTTGGGACCGCGAAAACATGCCAATAAATGCCTTTTGCATGCGCATCAACACATCTCGAAGATATTCGAGGCGCTGTTCTTCTGTAAGCTGGAAAGCGTGCAGATTCTCTTTGGTTTCCCGCTCAAAGATTAGACGTTGCGCATTTGTGTACTCCACCGTCTGGACATAGTGTTTTTCCGCAGCAATTACGTCTTCAAGGCACCCATACAACTTTGATCGTTGTCGCTCTAACGGATTACGCCCAAATGACGACGTGGTATCCCACATCTTCGTCAGTAATTGGCCCGCACCAGCTGCCAGTTTGTCGGTCAGCTCCTTCGACGTTGAAACCTCATCCGAAGACGAGTCCGATGACGAAGCGTTCACATCTGCAGATATAATAGTGTCGCTCTTTCGCACCGTTCCCGTGATCTCGCTCGCATCTTGGCACTTTCGCTCGTACTTCTCCCTTGCTTTATCCATGGACGAGGTCATTTGTTGCTGAGCCCAACGCACCTTGGTCCCCTCTTCAACCGCACAAGTTACAAGAACCAACTGCGTTAAAGTCTTTACGACGTCCCCACAAGTGCCTCCTCAACAGCACGAGAGAGAGAAAGAGAGACAAATCAAACAATAACATGACAAACCTGCAATCAGTCGTTGCACCTGCGTTTCCTGCTGCGCCGCGAAGGCCTTTGCACCCGGCACAATAGCTGTCTGCATGGTCTGGGCAAAGGCCCACCGCTCTTGAGCCAGATGCTCCGTCGCCTCTTGAAACGTAGCCCAACATTTCGTCAGTTGCTCCGACCAATCATCCGCCTTGGCACTCCTGCAAAATGGCACCAAGAAAAGAACGACATTCAGTAAATAACCCCCACCAGGAACTCTTAAATCGTTCTAGGTCTACGACAAACTCCGTCTTACTGTGCAAGTTTCAGCAGCGACTGCGCGTAGTGGCTCTCCAGGCCAGCCCGCTCCGATACAAAAGCTGAGACTGCTTGGCAGAGTTGCACGCCGCTCTTGGCCTTCTGACAGACTTTCGGGAAGGCTCGGAAGAGGTCCGTGGAGTAGGTTCCTTCGGTCTGAGCCGGTTGGGGGGACGTCATGGAGTCATCATCGCTCCGAGCGGTTGGACTGCTATTGCCACGTTTGGGCGAGTCTCCAGAAGGTGTCGAAGCGTTGCTGGGGCTGCTCTGGGGCTTGTTCTCCGCCGGAACATCCGACGACGTCTCCACCTTGAGATCTGCCGGGTCTTCTTGTCGATCTAGAGCGGTTTCAAAGGGAGAGAAAGTGCATAAAGAGATACGTGAGTGCGTGGAGAGCAGGTGGAGGACGAGGTAAAAGGCAAGACGCACCCATCGCAAAGCGAGAAAGGACCAAGTGCGCGCTTGTGCTCCTTTTCAACACTGAAAAACGCTGAAGGGCGGACGAAAATGGAGAGCAGTTTCGAACGGTTAACCGATATTATTGCAATTTGACTGCCTACAAACGGCAAGTGAAATGGCAGTGGGACGTGACGTTAAGAACGGCAAGGAAGTGCAGTGAAGCCCATGCCAGGATTCACCAGCGTCAAAGGCGAGCCAACAGGATTCACACGGATAAAGCCTCCGCCAAAGACAAGATCGACATGTAACCAGGGTAGTCGTAGACAGACTGTAAGAAAGAACATCAACAATGTTAGGCAAGAAGCTTTTGGACTGTACAGTACACGGTGAGACTTTGGATGTTGAAATGTTATTCAGCCATTACACTTGCCAGGAAGGTCTCCCTTCCTGTCGAGAGCACCTACGAAATGAAGAAGGCGAGAGGCGACGTGCCACGCCACGCTCGGCTTCAAACCCGGTACTTAACTTAGTACTGGGCCTTCTTGGCAGCCTCGGCGGCGATCGCCTTCTCGCGCAGCTCCAGCTTCTTCTGGGTCTTCAGGCCCATGATGCCACCGCCCCACTTGCGACGCGTGGTCGAGTCCTCGTTGAACTTGGCGTGGAACGTCTCCGAGAGGGAGTCGAACTTGGCCTTGTCCTCCTTGTTCACGTGCGTCAGAGCCACCACGGCGGCGTTCTTCTGGTGCACGAGCTGGCCCAGACGAGCCTTGCCCTTGACGATGCAGTACGGGATGTCGAACTGACGGCACAGAGCGGGCAGGAACACCACGAGCTCAATGGGGTCCACGTCGTGGGCAATGACCACGAGCTTGGCCTTCTTGTTCTCGATCAGCGAGGTCACGTGGTTGAGACCGAACTTCACGACGGCGGGCGGGGCCGAGGCCTCCTCCTTGCCGGCGGCGATGTTGCGCAGACGCAGGGTCTTGGCGGCCTTGGTCTCCGGCTGGTACTTCAGCAGCAGCTTGAACAGGTCCGTGGCCACGTTCTTCTCCACAGTCTGGGAGAACTGGTTGACCGAAGGCGGCACTTTCAGGCGCTGGTACAGGACCTTGCGCTGACGCTGAAGGCGCACGTAACGCGGCCAGCGCACGAAGCGGGACAGGTCACGCTTGGGCTGTAGAGATCAAAGGAGGAGCAAGACAGAGGAAAAGGTCAGTAAAGCTGCTGCGACGACTGGGTGGGGAGAGTTTCAAGGCTCCTCCACGCCAGAAAACGAGTGAGCTGGTGCATGACAACACGGCAGAGAGCGAGGTTCTTTACCCTTGAGGCGCAACTCATCGCGAGCGAATGAAATTGCCACCACAAGTTTGTGTCATTGCGGTCGTGGGGGACCCGCTACACTGTTCTCTAGTGAGACAGAGAGGTGGGCAGTCGAGCCATGCAGACCCGACTACCTTCTCTGTCGTCACCGAGGGGCGTGGACTCGCTTGCCTCTTGTCTCTATGACGAGACGAGAGGCGAAGCGAGGCGATGGAACTCTTCCGAGGAGGGAGACGGCGCTTCAAAATACCTGAATGTCACCGCCCTTGCGGAAGTTCTTGGGCGTGGCCACGAAGAGGGGGTTCTTCTTCGAGGCAGCCGAGACCTTGACCGACTTGGTCGACTTGGTCGTGGTGGTGGTGGTGGTGCGCTTGACCTTCTTGGTGGGCATGGTGATCGTAGATGGCGAATAAACGAATGGGGGAGCAAAGCGGCAGGCGGCGGTGGGGCCTGGAGACGCTCGCACCAGCCAGTCATTCAAAACGGCGTCTTTTCAGCCAATGAAAGGAGGCGAACGGTCGCTTCTAATGTTTTGTACACCACTTGTCTCGATTAAGTGCGACCTTGGTCAAGTTGCAGGGCACTTCAAGGCGCCCACGATGTGCCGAACTCCCGCGCTGCGCAGTCCATAGTGGCGCGTGGGGGTAAAACTCGAGTCATCCCAACCATGCCGCCGTCCTGAACACCGACGACCACCACTGGCGCTAAGCATTTGCGTGTCATGGACTGGTGGCCCTCCGCCCGTATGTAAGTCGAGTACTCCAACACGCTGTGAGAGCTCCCACTTCTAGCTGCTCGTGCAACAAGGCGAAGAGAAGCTTGACGCTCGTTTGCTGCTTGTCGTCGCCGTAATACACTGTCGAGGGGTATTGGTGGTTTCCGCTCACGACGGCGCGCCTCCCGACCACGATACCTTTCGTTCGTTACAAGACTTGCGTTTTCGTTGACTGTAAAGCGGCGGAGCTATCCGAGCGACACAGAGGCGTACAAGACAGCTCCAAGCAGCACCCAACAGGAATTGACTGTTCATACCTTGGCGAATCCGAACGGATTGAGGGCGTGAACCAACATGATCGTTGGTGCATCAGACTTGGTCGTCTCTCCGTCCCCCTCGCCAGCTACTTCTTCGAGGATAGCAAACTGAACGGCGCTCCCAGCAAACCAGTCACACTAGGCGTACCGGGGACTGGTTTTGTTGCAAATCAATAAATGTAAAACGGTAGCTCCCCAATTTGGCTGCACAAAAGCAACCGCGAAATCTCTCGTGTTGACTTCCATCTGCTTCGCTACGCCACGATTACCCGAAATGATATGCAGGACGGGCTACACAAACACTGAGATGCTTTGCCAGAGTTGACTTCGGTCTCCTTAGAGACTTACGCGGCCAAGTACGCGTGGAGCCGATCATACACGTCTGTGCCGCGATGCAGCACCTCGCGCTTCCAGGAGCTGCTTTGATGCAGATAAAACACGTCCCGGAGCTTCTGTGCGTACGGCAAGCGGCTCACAGGCGACGGACTATGGTGATACATGGCATTCTCCTCGACCATCGCCTTCAGGATAAACACACCGGGCACCGTCCCGAATTCTTGGCAGAGGAGCAGCGCATTTCCTTCAGTTTGCGGACCCAGCAGCTTTTCCACACCATCGAAGGTGAAGCCGCCGACACCATCGTAACCGCGTGACACGGGGTTTTCCTTGTCGTGCACGAAGACCACCTTGTTCACGTACTCTGGACCGGTGAAAACACTGCGTGCCACAGCCATATTGCTCCCCGCGCCAAGCATTAGCGTGTCGACACCAGCCGGTCCAAGCCCCGTGTGCACATCAACCATCGCAAGCTTGGTTACGGCGTTGAAGTTCACGTGCTCTCGCAAAAACTCCTGCAGCAACGCCAAGCTAGGTTCCAGCTCCGTTCCACCGTAGAAAAGTGTCTGTGGGAAGCGGTAGTTCCCGCCAATTGTCGCCTGCTTGATCGCGTCAAAGCCCTTAGTAGCCAAATGCATGATGCCTTTCACCCAGAACCAGTTCTCGACGCTGCTCAATTCCTTCGGGTTCAGTAGCTCGTAGACATCCAGGTATCCCAGTCGGTTCGGGTCCCTCGCTCGACGCTCCTTGAATTCTCCCGGTGTGAGCCAATTGCGGTTCAAGTCCACACCATGCTCGTTAAACCTGCGTAGTTGTGCGAACCCATACGCGTTGAGCGCGTGCACGAAGATCACTGTGGGCCAATTCTTCGCGGAGCTTGGGCTCGCCGCCGCTCGCTCCAGCAGCGCCGCCTGGATGGCGCTCCCGGCGAAACCCTCGACGCCATGCGTCCCTGAAATATGCAGCAGCACGCGCTCACTCGACCCTTGCAGCACTGCAATGTCCACAGTCAAATCCAGCGACTTGAGATGCTCAAGCGGCAGCGAAAAGAGTCGGGCACCGGCAGTCTCGCCGCGTGCCCGGAAGAGCGCTCGCGCCTGGTAGTACGAGTCGCTGAAGTGGGCTTCGACGCTGGCATCGACCTTGGAGGATGGGAGGTACGAGTCCACGGGCGCAAAGTCGTTGTAGGCGTGCAGAAGCAGCGCCACCAGCAGCGCCGCGAGTGTCGGCAGAGCTCCGCTCATCGGGTCAAGTTGAAGAATGTCAACCTACATACATATGTGTGTATACTTTATTAAAAAAAAAGAGCCCAAGCTATATCGGATACAAATCGTTTGTTTCACCCTAGATTCTATCCTACAATTGGGCCTTTTTGGAAAACCGACTCCTGGTCCGACGTCTATAGCATTATCAGGCCAGAGGACGACCCTGCTCTCTGCTGCCGCGCCGCACTCTCGCTCAGTTGCCTCGGTGCGGCCGATCGACGCCATGGGTCAGCACTGCTCGTGTCTGGAACACCCGCCCAAGTACCAGCGGCGGCAGTCCGACGACCTCGACACGGTGGACATGGAGCGAGGCGACGACGACGGCGACCAGGAGCTGGACGTGCTGGTGGACTCGCAGGAATCCCACGAGCTTCTTGGCGCCAGGCCAAGGACAAATTCGGGCGGGAGGGGCAGTCAACTGGTCGTATTAAAGCGCACCGGGTCCACTGTCGCCGCTGGGCTCATGGCGGACGCAGACAGGAGAGGGGGCGAGGACGAGGAGAAGGAGACGGAGGAGCAGCACATGCGACGCAGTCTCAGCATAGGGCTGATGGGGCTGGACACAGACCACCATCCTACGCCGTCGCCTCGGCCAGAGGAGCTGGTGAGACTGCTGCGCTCGTACCAGGAGGTCACCGGCATGGTATGTGTTTGCTTTAATTTCAAAGTGGGGTTTTGTCCGGTGCTCGAACTGATCGGGCTGGGTATTGTCAACGGTATTAGGTCGACGAAGGCCAACTGGACCTCGAGTGTATCATGTGCTTGGACACATTCTCGGAGGTACGAGCTGTTTTTAAGTCTGTGGCAAGTGGCGTTTGATTAATCTTGTTGTTCGTATATTCACTTTTGTAGGACAATCCGAAGGTTCGAACGCTGTGCAATTGCGGCATGAACCGCACGAACTTTCACATGAGCTGTTTGCTCGAGTGGCTCAATCGCGACTCCAATTGCCCAGTTTGTCGCGAGTATCTCTTCTTTGAGGACTCGTAACTATACCGGAATGTTGTCCTTGAAGTCTGGTCGTATAATGTTGAGCCGACCTCACTCGTATCCAAGAGCAAGAAGACGAGTATGATCAACAGCAGTCCATCCCGCCCTAATTTTTGTGCAGGGCGACGGAACTCTTTTGACGCGCACACCGTGTTTATTCCGTAGTAAAAAATGCTAACAATCGTCGCTTTCTGCAGCGACAGTTTTGCCTCCGCGCTTGATGATCCACAAGAGGGCAACGCGTAAACGTCATGAATCAATTCAACGTGTATTCTATTTCTTGGGAGGCCCTTTTCGACGTAGCCCTTCTACCTTTTGCCAAACTGTTGCTGTGATTTAATTTCACGCTCTCAATCCAATTCGATCACGAAAAGCATAAGCGGATGCCACAGCTACGACACCAGCGGCCACGGTTGCGACAATGATGGAAGTCTGGAAAGCATCGAGTAAATGAGCAATGCACGTCCAGTGAAGTTGAAGGGATCAGATATTCGACTCACCTGCCAGGAGCCCAGCATGTAGTTGGCTTTGTCTCCATCTCTGTTACACATGCACCCGTCAGTAGATGAGCTGGAACGAAACAATGAACTCCGTTCGTACTAACCTTGCTCCTCGAGGGGGCAACGATGGAACATCCTTCAGCATTGGTTTGCCCACGCTAGGCCACGATTGGTACACGAAAGGGAATTGGAAGTACATATTTTGGCTATCATACACACGTCCACTCCGTCGAGGTTAGGAATTGAGTGGCACCCTGAGCTTTCAGGCGTGATAAAGTTACGTACATCGAGCCAGCTTCCAACCCACTTTGCTGTCTGAGCTGCTCCGGCGGCAATTGGTGGAACAGCACAAGAGCACGTGCGATCACCTTCTCGACATCCATGGTGAGTGGCAAGTTCGATAACATTCCATGCATTGTGCCAAAATCGCGCTCGCAGCGTAAAATCTTCTCCCTCGCGTTCAGCACAACCTACATCGCACAAAAGAGCGCCAGAAACAAGTCACGAAGACGGACGTGGAATGCAGGAGAAGCTGCTTCGGCAATAGTACTCACCCCAGCAGACACGTAAAGACAGAAAAGCGGATGGGTCACGAGAAACACGTCATACAGGCGCGCAACATCCCCGAAGCGCTTCAATTGGTGAGCAAACCACGTGATCATCCAGGGCAGAGCGAAGAACGGTTCCACCTAAAGTAGGAGACACACAAAACACACAAGACAATAGTTACATCAGAACTCGTCAGCGTGACTAAAAATCGGTGGCTCTGCAGCTGCAGCACGCCTAACTCAATTGACATACCCCTGACTCGTGCAGATGCTGGAAAAGCCGTTCGTCCGCGGCATCCAGCAACAGGAACAGCAGCCTCGTGGTTGCCATCACTTGCTCAAAGCCTGATCGCATTGGCTCGCGCTGATACGTCTCGCTGACATTCTGGACAGCCTGCAGCGTGCCCTTCGAGTTGCCCAGCGTCAACAAGAACACCGAGACGATATCGTGGTACCCTTGGAAATAGAACAGCCCGTCGTTGGCATCTAGCACGTCCAAGATAATCTGCGTCAGTGCGCGGCGCTTGGCCCGCCGCTCGCTCTCCTTCAGTCCTTGCAGCACGTCATAGTGCCACAAAGATCGCTCCACGTCCTTCTCCACCTGGGCAGCGTCTCGGTGCGCCCCTACCGAGTCGTTTCCGGCGTTAGATCGCCCATTCTGCTCCGCTCGCGCGGCTGCACCACCTCTGAGCAGGAATGGCCACAGTTCCTTGCGGAACTCGTCTGAAACGAGACCTTTCGGTGTTATCGCCAGCCGGCGCACCTCACGGAAACATTCGTCGCGCTCTTCCACGGTTGCGACGTTGCCGTCGCGCTCCAGCGAGCGCAGGCGAAGGATGGCAGCGCGGAGCTCCCTTTCCTTGTGTCGGGTGAGACGGTGTTCGCGCGCTGCAGGCGCCCGCCCCGGGATTCCCCGCACATGGCGTCGGTCGTTCGCGCTACGCTTCTTGTTGCCCATTTGCCACGCTGGATACGAATTGCTGCAACGTGGTAGGAATGCCAGGGCTAGGTACATGAACATTTACTGCAAAAATAGAAGTGTAGGTGTTGCTAAAAACTAGCGTAAAAGTGGGCTAAATTTGTCAAATAGTTGCAGTAACCACCAACTCAAATATCGCAAGACAATTTCCGGGATGTTACACGCTGGGCAGCATGCTCCTGTGTATGATGATTTTTGTCTCGCCCGCAAAACATAGATACACATTTGTAATCACTCGACCAGACGAAGTGCAGGGCGCTGGAGCCAAACCTCGACAATCTTGACAGTTCAAGAACGAGCAGGTGAAAGAGGCCGAGTTCCAAAACGGCATCAAGGAGGGATGAAGAAGATGGACGAAGGCGCTGGAGAACACCAATAACCCACTCGAGACCCAAATTCGTGGTGAATACGAACGACAAGTTGTCGCTCAGGCACACGCGCATTCAAGAATCAGAATTCTGCTAAAGAAGGCCGCAATTTTCGCGCACTCAAATGACTACAACCGCTGCATCTGGAACTGTCGATGCCGACAGCCAGTCGCGCATTGATTTTTCTGATGACGCTACACCGTCTGTATCTGACACTGGCAATGAAGAGATGGGAGTTCGAACGTCTCATGGACGTGAAATCCAGAAAGCGAAAGTGGTAGAAGCAAAACCAAAACGTGACCAAACTGAGCTACATGTTATTCAACGAGATGTAACACAATCATAGCTAACATACATAACGCCCAAGACTCGATCCCGCAAAAGCTGACGCCACCTGCAGGCTCTGAAAAGACAACAGACGAAGTTAAGGATGAGGACATCGGCCTCACGAGCATGCTCGTGTCGATCTCGTGGTGCTGGCCCGTGAAGGATAACACTGCATATGGCGACGACTATTGATAACAGCAAGTTTCACTGCTGCCAAGGGGTTGAATGCCGTACACCATATTATGAAAATCTGACGACATCGGTGCACTGCGTTTTGAATGATCCACTTTGTTTAGCTACAGCTCACTTTTCAAGTTACCTCAGATACAACGCACCAGTCTATCGGCAACCACCACACCGACGAGCGGAAATTACAAAATCGTGCGTGAACTGCCGGCGGGTATCCGGGCTGCTGTGCTCTCTGTGTTTTGTGAGACCAACAGCAGGAATTTAACGGCATGTAGAGCACACGGCTATATGGTGCGTGTAATGGCGTCACAATCACGCAGAAGGTGGCACTCGTAGTGTGGAGGTGGATAATGATATTTGACGAGTTGGACAGACCGAAATAAACTGATTGCAGATGCAGCAAAACAAGACGAATGCTCTTGATGAGCAATACCTGAGCCTCAGCAAATGCCATGGCGGATACCGACACACGCAGCAAAGAGCGTTGTCGCTAACTTCAAGTGAATTAGCGACGAAATGTGATTTTGTGACATATTTCGATTTCCGTAGGTCATTTCTGTCTGCTGTAGAAGGCATCGCGTTATGACATGAACCATTGGCCTAATTGGCCCACTGCAAGAGAAATAGTCATACCTGTGGGGAACAGTGCAGTTTAAATTGTCCACGAGCCTTCATGGGTCCATAAAGCCGGCTTCAATTGGAAGTGCATCATTTCCCATACATAAAGGCGGTATTTGTGCACTTGTGGAATTTAATATTTCGACCTAGCCGGTACTTTTACGAACCAAAATGGGTTTCTGATATTAAATTGTTTTAAAGCAAAATGGTTCCTATCAAAGCAATTGATCGAATTGGATGTCCTCGCCACGTCCCACACTGAAGAGGCCTTTGACGCATTGTCGTCCCATGGGCCAAAACCGCAGCATAAGAATCTACTTGTTTAACTCAACCGCTTCCTTCAACAGTGACTTTATTTTTTTGCGGTCAGATAATCATAACCGCCATGCACGAGAAACTTGTGATGCTTAGTAGCTAGGTGTGTCTTCATATGCCCTTTCAGCGCGCTGAACCAACCCTCGACTGCATTGCAGATTGGAATGTACGACGCTAGACGGAGATGATCGACTTGCTGCTGCTGATGATCCCTTAAACAACAGCTGTTCACGAGCCAGTATTTTCACCTGGCTGTGGGCGTGGCGCGGTCAGTAACAACGACAACCTCCTTGCCCACACAGCGCTCCTTATACTCATATGTGTCCAGCGAGAATACGAACAGGCCCGCCATGACCCTCGTGTTCCCTTCCATGTGCACGGACACGTCTCGTGGGTGCACAGCAGCACGAACCTATTGAAGAGCGACTCACCGCACTGCAAGACAGGTTCGTGCCCATGGACTGCGGAAGCATCATGACTGCAGGATCGCCTGCCCGCGCTCAGCTTTGGTTCCGAGCGAAGTGCATATTGAAATTTGTTTCATCATGATATACATCCATGTCTTCCGCAGAGACGCACTTGCCCAGTGTCTTGGTAAAGGTCATCCTCTTCTCCGTATTGGCACATTACTCATCAATCATGACTGCGGTGATGATGGTCACCTACCCGTCCAAGTATTCATCGAGCTTGGACATAAACCTGATCGTCAACTTGACGCACGACTGCCTCACACCGCCACTTAACTGTTGATCGATACTGCCCTACGCAGCAACGCAACATGTAGTAGTGACTGATACGACGTTGGAGACAGTCAGTCCTGACCGGTCAAGAATGCTTCAAGGAAGCGTTTATTGGTGTGTTGCGCTCGTAAGCCTTTGTTTCTCACGAGATGGGGTGGGTGGGTGTCGTCTGCGGAGAAGGCGTCAGCGACTGGATCCGCTGGGCCGTGTAGGGAGAAAAGAGTTGCAGGCGGTGGTAGGCGTCGCTTCTCACTACCAAACCACTTTGAGTGGTAAAATTCTGGCGACAAGCCACTTTGGTCGTAAACCCTTAGTTTTGATTTTTGGGTAACTCAAACGTTCACTTTATCTAGGAAAACGACCATTCCTCCTGTACAATGCACATTTATCGACGTCAACCAGCTCCAGTAAATCATGGATGCGATTGAAGATGGTCCAATCGCGATCTTTGCAAAAAATCATCAGGGAAAGATTAACCGTGATCGTGCTGGATGGGGAAGAATATCAAGAATATCTTGGCTTGACAAACGCTCTACATCTTTGCCAGAGCATAGTGAGACTGCAAGCACAGCAAAGTGAGACCTCACTCGTTTATGTGCATGAAAATATGATTGGGTGCAGACTGCTTCATTTTAGTTTGGGCCGTTCTACAGCAACGGAGATTAGCTCCGAGGCAAGTGATATTCGTGCCTTGCACGTACACTATGCCAGCTTACGTTCCGTACTGCATGTCCTCCATCTTGAGAGCATCGGCCATAGCGCGCTGGCAATGCAGTGCCATTGACGTGACGAGGTGGCGGTGCATGCAGTGTATAGCAGAGCTAGCTGCGTCCTCCAGCAGCGTCATCCGTGCTTCCGTCATCGTGCGGAACGCTCCTTCCTCGAAAATGCGCTGCCTGTGTGCAGCCAGGTAGGCCTTCACCTTTGCCTTAAAGACACTAAAACAGCCTGCACAAAAGGAACAGCAACACGTCGGTTAGTGTTTAGTCAAGTGGTAGTGCGCATGCAAAACTGTACCAACGTACCTTCGATGGGATTGAGCATCGGAGAGTACGGGCCGAGCCTGAGAAGCACCAGGTCACTGTGCTCTCCAAGCTCTTCCGCCAACCGTGTCTCAGTTTGGTTGTGCGCAGGAGCATTGTCGAGAATAACCACGCTTTTGCCGTCACAGAAGTTGCGGTACGTCTCCGAGTCCTTGACGGCATCGTAAATGCTCCTGACAAAGGACGCATTTACGTCCATATTAATGCTCCCCCGTTGCAGCTGGTGCAGCATCAAGCCATCCTCGATTGACACCGCACACTGCACCTGCAAGTTCTTCCCTTTCGAGGGCGGCGTCTTGACAACAGCTCGTTTTCCTTTCGCTGCACGACCTTGTGAGCGCATACAGAATAGGTTGAAGTTTGTCTCATCATGTAGTAGACTATATAGTCACCGTTCGTTTGATGCTGTATGAGCTTCTTCGCAAAGAGGAACGCTTCATCTTGTTGACTTCGTTATTGCATGTTGAAGGCTCTTTACGAATCTGTACATTGCACATAGGGTTAGTATCAATTGAATAACAACAGCTACTAAAAAGACACATACTTGCTTGAGTGTAATCAGCTTCGTCGCTAGCTTGGCGCTAATTGTCGACGTGGATAGCTGGACGCCGAAGTTCTCCAGCACCTTGTCCGCCAGCTGCACCAGCGTCAGCGTGCACTCTACGCCTCCATCGCTTCGACAATCTCGGGGGTGCACTTGAGGACACTTGCACGAGCCCCGCCTCGGGCCGGCGGGCTCGGGTCGCCGGCCTTGCACAGCCGATACGCAGCCACCCTGGACACGTTGCTGTACTTGGCGACGCTAAGCCAGTCGTCGCCACTCTCGTACGCGCTGAGGACGCGCTGCCGCTCTTCTTGAGTGGCGAGGCGCCGTGGGGGTGGCGTCGACAGCCGGCTTGGCGCTTGGGGCATCGGAGGGGGTGGGAAGCTGAATGCAGAATGAAGTCCTCCCCGCCAAACCGCGAAGCGGTTGTGCTACCCGCTTTTGAAATCACTTGCTCCGGAGCAAATCTCACTTGGTTTGAAAGTCCTAAACTAAGTCGTCCTGTCTATAACTATTTTAGGCACGTCTCACTTTGCTGTGCTTGCAGTCTCACTATGCTCTGGCAAAGGTGTAGTCACCGGCGCTGATAATAGCAGCGATGTCATGCCAACGGCAGCACTGACAGCCTTCAGGGCCTGCATGGCATCTTCCCGAGGTCTCGCCGCCGCGAGATCCACGAAGATTATTTGACCAAAGTATTGGACCTTTTCGCAGCGAGGCAAAATCCAGCTGTCCGAACGCGCCCTAGCTTCGCCACGGGATGCTATCACGGAGGCTATGTCTTTCCAAAGCTCTCGTCACGCAGCGATTTAGTCGAATGATCCGTTTCCGTGGTATGTTTTGTAGCAGGTGCACTACCGGTCGGGATTCTGATTTCTACGACCCACTCAAGCAGGGCGGTGGGGCGGCGTCCGTTGTCCGTTGGTGTCGGCTCAGTGTGGGATATCGCGACCGACGGCCAAAGGTCCGGAGAGGAAACGCCGAGCGGACGACCGCTTCCTCGCCTTCACAGCTCCCCGCATTGCCAGTCGCGATCGGCGATAAAAGCCCCCCGCCAGCTGGGCAGTCGCACGCGGACTTAGACAGGACCCAGGACTCGCTGTCTCTCTCTCTCTCTCGCTTGCTCGCCCCAGTCAGTCTTGAACGCCCCGCCGCCCGCGCAACATGGCGCGTTCCGGCAGCGACGGCGACAGCGATGACGCCATGCAGTACAGCAAGCCGCTGCGCCAGCAAAAGAAGCTCTGCGATGAGGCCATGGAGCTGGTCAACGCCGGCGTGGCCATGCAGAACGCGTCCCCACCCGACGCGGCGGGCGCCGACGCCAAGCTCTCGCGCGCCGTGACGCTCATGGAGCAGGCGCTCGCCATCGAGTACCCCACGCAGGAGGAGCGCGACGCCAGCCAGCGCCTCAACAACAAGATGAACCGCTACGTCAAGATGATCCGCAGCCAGCGCGAGAAGGGCGCGGCCGGCGGCGCCTCGGGCCGCGGACACAACACCAAGTACAACATCCTGCCCATGGACAGCCTGCCGCCCACGTACAACGCCGTGGTGGACCTGATGACCAAGTACGCCAGGCTCAGTTTGCGGTTTCATGTCAGGGTGCAAAACTGACGCTGATTTTTTTTGTGCTTGTCTTGTGTGACAGCTCGTCGGCCGTCGGTGACATCTTCGAGAGCCTCAAGGGCGCGTTTGGTTTCCAGGAGTCCAATGTCGCCAACCAGAAGGAGCACGTGCTGCTCATGCTGACGAACTTTAAGCTTCAGGAGGAGGAGCCGAACCAGAACAACGAGGAGCACCACCAACTGGACCGGCAACAGGAGCTGGACATGGCCAACAAGGGCATTAAGCGCTTCCACGGACGCATCTTCGCTAACTATACCAAGTGGTGCAAGTACGTGTCGACCAAGCCAGCGTTCTCAAGCGACCCGGTCGTGGATATCGTGCTGTTCTTCCTGATTTGGGGAGAGGCTGGTAACTTCCGTCAGATGCCCGAGTGCCTCTGCTTCCTGCTGCACACTTCGCTGCCCCAGGCCTCGTCCCGAGGCGGTGGTAAGAACCCTGGTGACTTCCTTAACGAGGTCATCCGCCCGATGTACGACGAGTTCAAGAAAGATAACGACAAGAAGACCGCTCAGGGTGCCCGGGCTCCTCACGCGGAGATCCGTAATTACGACGACTTTAACGAGTTCTTCTGGAACAAGAAGTGTTTGAAGTACAATCCGACATCCATTCACGAGGCATTCGGTGAAGTGGACAAGAAGGGTCGCCCAAAGGTCATCAAGAAGAGCTTCGTGGAGAAGCGTACGTGGATACGTGCGCTGTTGTCCTTCCGTCGTATTTTCTGCTTTAACTGCGCGCTGTTCCTGGCGGTCTGCGGTTTCGCACTCAACGTGGTCATGTACTGCCCGGACACACCTATCCTGTACGGTGCTGATCTGAGCAACGGAGATTCTCGTGGATTTACTGTCTTCGGTAAGAATTTTACGGCGTCTGACACTACCGGCGTTGGATCTGGTGACGGATCAAGCGACAAGTCGAGCTCGGGATCGGGAGCTAGTTGCAACCATCAAATGCTGGCCACGTGTCTTGGTATGAGCTACACGACAGGTATCTTTGGAGACATCCCGATCGATTTCAAGGCCTTGCTTCAGGTTGTTCCGTTTACCGACTGTCTGGAGAAGACCACGGGTCGCTGCGGCTGCTACTTGGATCTGATGGACAGCTGCTTTTCGGAAACTGGTCAAACTACGAAGGTCACCCAGGACCAACTCGCGTTCTCAGCTTCAAGTGAATACGACCAGAGTATGTGTGTGGTAAACTGGCGTACCGCTGTCGAGTCTATCATTAAGGACCCTGGTCCGGGCAAGCTTAACTGCGAGATCTGTCAGTTGGACATCCAGGCATTGATCACGAATGGCAAGATTGGTGAGCTAATGACTGGATTGCTGACTTTCGGAGATGGTACTCCTCTTGCGACTGATGACATTGCCAACACCAAGCGTACGGATATGGGTGGTCTCGCCATGGTTGGCGGTGGCGCATGCCTGGCTCTGGTCTTTGTGTGTGAGTTCTTCAACAAGATCTTCTCTCGCGTCGGCTCGGGTTACGTGGGTCGTTCTATGCCGGTCCCTATTCGCGCGTACTGTCGGTATTCTTGCTTTTGGCTTTTGCTGTTTGTCTGCAAACTTACGTTTGATTACCAGTACATGGTCAAGGCTCTGGTTGAAACGACGTTGTTCATCTGGTATGCGAACGAGAACGAGTACCTACCGTACTCCAACTTCATCCTCCAGATGACGTTCCACAACATCATCTATATCCTGTTCCTGTGGATTCCAGCGTTCTTTGTGTTCATGTATGACGCACAGATCTTTTACTCGGTTTTATCCGTTATCTTTGGCTCCTTCGCGGGTTTCAACCTTCGAATCGGCGAGTTGCGCTCCTTCCGCGTGCTGCGACTTTCGTTTAAGTCCATTCCCCGCATGTTCAACAAGAAAATTGTCCCGAATATCCAAGACGGTGCGGCCGATGGCAAGAAGAAGAAAAAGAAAAAGAAGAAAGGTGAGAAGGAAGAATCCACTATGCCCGTGCGCCACTTCGAGCGCGTGTCAATGGCTGACGGGATCAAGCCGCTTACGGTGAAGGCCCAGATGTACTCGAACCTTTTGGACCAGAACGGTGACCAGTTGTACAACGAAGTGAAAACCCCCAACGACAAGGACGATGCGAGCTCGAGTGGTCGTCAGTCCCAGCTGGGGTCGGTAACCGGTGTGTCTGGGGCTGACTTTGAGCGGACAATTGCTTTTGCAATGGCGTGGAACCGCTGCCTGGGCAGCCTACGCGAAGCTGATGTTATCAGTGACCGCGAGCTGAACGTACTGAGCTACTTGATTGACTCCAAGGACGCAGAGGATCGCAAGCTGTACCCGCCAGCTTTCTTGACTGCCGGCAAGCTAGACGAATCTCTTGACATTATCGTGGACTGCTCAGCTGTGTACGAGAAGCTGAGCTCCGACAAGAAGAAGAAAGAGAAGGCGCTTCAGAAGATTGAGAATACCATGCGCGACCGTCTGACGAAGGACGACCTCCGTGTGGAGTCGATTTTGGGATCCTACAAGTTTACCTCGCAGGCTGTTCGCTTCTTGCTTGGTGACGAACACAGGGATCTGAACGAATGTTTTGAGTTCATGGAGGAAATGGCTGCGCAGAAATCAATCCTGAAGGGGCTTAATTTGAAGAGCCTCCACGAGTGTCGTGCTGCATGCGCCGAGCTAATGAAGGCACTGCTCGAGGTGCCTAAGACGACTTCAGACAACAGCATCAAGTTCCAGCGGGCGCTTTACCGCGTTATTGATTGCGTAGAGTCGGTGCTGAACTGCTTGAAGAAGATCTTGGTTAAGCAGGAAAACCTGGTTCAGATCTTGACGGATACTCCGTTGAAGCAGAGCTCGTTCTTTTTCCCGGGCGATGCTCAGCAGTATGCTAACATGCAACTGCAGCGCTTGGTGAACTCGGAGGCAGCTTTGGACATTGTGTCACGAGCCTACCAGTTGTTGACGGTTGACAACTTCGATGCCGAGCCACGCTCGGATGAGGGCCGTCGACGCTTACGCTTCTTCGCCAACTCCCTGTTCATGGACATGCCTGATGCCAAGCCCATTCGCAAGATTCGTTCGCTGACGGTGTCGACGCCGTACTACAACGAAATCGTCATGTACTCGATCAAGGATCTGACTGCTCAAAACGACGACAGTATCAAATTGTTGTACTACCTGAAGACCATCTATCCGTTCGAGTGGGAGAACTTGCTCGAGCGCCTTCAGGCGAAGGACATGGAGGAGGCTCTGAAGAAATACGCGGAGGAAGTCCAGCTGTGGGCTAGTTACCGTGGTCAGACTCTGGCTCGTACCGTGCGCGGTATGATGTACAACGAGGATGCGATCCGCTTCCTGCACTGGTTGGAAATCTGTGAGAACGAGGTCATGCACCAGTTTGGCTGCCCCTGCAATAAGTGTAAGCGCCTGGATGAAATGGTTGCTCTCAAGTTCAACTACGTATGCACATGCCAGATCTACGGTAAGCAAAAGGATGAGCAGCGACAGCAGGCTTCCGACCTGGAATATCTGCTCCGCAAGCACCCGACCCTGCGTGTTGCTTATGTCGACGGCCCTAAGAAGATGAAGGAGGGCCCGCCGAAGTTCTTCTCTGTTCTGGTGCGTGCTGACGGCGAAAACATTGCGGAGGTGTACCGTGTGGAGCTTCCGGGCAACCCGATCGTGGGTGAAGGTAAGCCCGAAAACCAGAACCACGCCATCATCTTCTCGCGTGGCGAGCTGCTGCAGTGTATCGATATGAACCAGGACGGTTACCTCGAGGAGGCCCTGAAGATGCCGAACCTGCTGTCGACAAAGGACAGGGAGACTGCCAAGTGCCCTCTGACAATTATTGGTTTCCGTGAGCATGTGTTCACGGGTGGTGTGTCGAACCTGGCCAGTTTCATGTCGATTCAGGAACTGTCGTTCGTGTCACTGGGTCAGCGTATGCTGGCGATCAACCACGTGCGTCAGCACTACGGTCACCCCGATATCTTCGACAAACTTTTCGCTATGGGATGTGGTGGAACTGCCAAGGCCTCCAAGGGTGTTAATCTTTCGGAAGATATTTTCGCTGGTTTCAACACTACACTTCGTGGTGGCCGCGTCTCACACGAGGAGTTCATCCAGGTGGGCAAGGGTCGTGATGTCGGTATGCAGCAGCTGGCTTTGTTCGAAGCCAAGCTGTCTTCTGGTGCTGGGGAGTGTGTTATTTCTCGCGATGCGATGCGCATGGCTTCTCGTCTCGACTTCTTCCGTTTGCACTCGTGGTTCTACGGTAACTTGGGTTGGTACTTCACGCAGACGATGACTGTTGTGGGTGTGTACTTCTTCATTTACGGCAAGGTGTACATGGCTCTGAGTGGAATGGACAGCTTCTTCCTTGAGAAGGGTGGTCTGGGTATTGGTGGCACGTTGAACACATCGTGGGCGTTCCAGTTCGGTTTCTTGCTTGTGGTGCCTGTTGTTGCCGTCGTGGGTGTGGAGCAGGGTTTCCGCCACGGTGTTACCTATTTGATCTGGAACATCATGACGCTTGGCCCGCTATTCTTCACGTTCCAGATGGGCACGCGTATGCACTACTTCGACCGCACTTTGATCCACGGTGGTGCCAAATACCGCGCTACAGGTCGTGGTTTCACGATCAAGCACGAGAAGTTCGCGGAGCTCTACCGTTTCTACGCGTTCAGCCACTTTTACCGTGCTGTGGAGCTTATCTTCCTGCTGATCTTGTTCCGAGCGTACGGCACGTTCTCGTGGTGCAACTGCTCTTGGACGCAGGACGCCCAGTTCTACAACTACTACAAGCCTTCGGACAACGACTGGAACACGCGCTGCTACGCCAACTACTACCAGACGTGCGTCGAGCCAACCAACCAGAATTACGGCGTGATGTCGTACTCGCTGTGGATTATTGCAGCGACGTGGCTGTGGGCGCCGTTCTTCTTCAACCCAAGTGGCTTTGACTGGGACAAGCTGATCGACGACTACAACGACTGGCAGAACTGGCTGAAGACGACGAATGATTCGGCTGCCAGTTGGTCAGGTTGGTGGTCCAACGAAGTGGAGTACTTGGAGCACTCGACGAAGGGCGCTCGCATCGTATCTATGATCCGAAAGATGCGCTTCTTCTTCGTCGCTTACGGCTTGTACCTGCAGTTGGCGTACAAGACGTACTACGAGGACCGGGATCTTAAGATCGTGAAGGGCTCCATGATTTCCTACGCGCTCTCCGGGCTCATGTTTATCTTGGTGCTGCTGCTGCTGTGTTGCGGCTACATTGCCAGCCGTGTGAAGAAGAAAATGACCTTCAAGCAGAAGAAACTGCGCAAGATGAAGTTCTTGCTCTCGTGCTGCGGTCTCCTCGTGGCGTGCGCGAGTCTGTTGGTCATCACGCTCGTGAACTTGATGGAGGTCATCGTCATTATCTTGATCGCCGCGTACTGGTTCCTCCAGCTGTGCGTCTACCGCAACCAGACGAGCCACGTGGCGGTGCGCGCGATGGCGCGCTCGTACGACCGGTGGGTGGGCTGGATCATCTTTGGCCCGGTGCTCTTCATCGCCATGTTCCTGCCGTTCCTCTCGTCCTTCCAGCAGCGCGTCATGTTCAACAACGCGTTCACGGCGGGCCTCGAGGTGTCGAAGCTGTTCGGGAACGAGGCGGCGTCGTCCACGAGCAAGGTCGTCAAGGTCAAGCGCGTGGCCAAGAAGAAGAAGCGAAGCGACTAGACCTAGCAAATTGTATAGCCCGGATCCCTTTGCGCTCGCTGCTTGGAGTGAAGTGCATCGCGCGCTTTGGACCAGCACGTCAGAGCTGTCGGTGCAGCGGGTGGGATCAGTAAGGGGCTCTGCTTTTCCATTTGCATGATGCTTTTTGTACTCGTAACTCAAATACACGCCAGCGATGGCATTGGACATGCATAAGTCTCTTCCGTCGAGCTCCATGAAACACACGAGGACAGGCAAGGTGACCCAACTCAGGACCAAATGAGCCCCAAGATCGTCGACGTGACAGGCCGCAGCGGGTAAACCCACTGGACCCAGTCTGGGGAAACTTCAGAACCGAGAGCGTTGGGTTGTAAAGCGGTCAATCATGCGCCACGGATCTCTTTTTTCGCGGCATACAAAGATCAAGCGCAGCCTTTGGCTACAGTTTGGTGACCGCTCTCGATTCACTGAAAGTCGCGCGTGTCGTCCATCAAGGCGTCAACCTGGGCGACGGAGTGCCGCCGCTGCCGCGGAGCTCCTGCCTGCCCCGCGACTCGCCTCACTCCAGAGAGTGCGTGGTCGTATGGCCGAGCATGTGGCATGCGCCAGCGCGACCACACGCCCCGCCGTTTTCAGCCTACACTTGGGTGCGTGGGACACCCTCAAACCCCGTCAGGTGTGATCCATCGGCAGCCAAGTACGCCGCTGTGCGTGCATCTGCAGCGCCAGCAGTGTGGACCATACGCAGCTGCTCGCCAATAGCGATAGCCGGCGACACCGTATTATCGCAGTATGCGTTCTGGCGGGTTCACCTGTAACGGAAGACGCCCACACCGAGGCGCCTTTCGCGAGCTCCAGAGCTGCCGTCATCCGCCCCACACAAGCAAGCCCAGCCGCTGGCGTACGGCATTTTCGCGCAGCGGAGGCCAGATGCAGAGCTGGAACCGCCAGTCTCTAGCACCTGGTCTGGTCTCTGCAGGCCCCCTTCAGAAGCGCAGGATGTGGCAGATTCGAGACCTTGAACATGGCACTGCAAACATTTTTCGGCAAAAAAAAACGGTCAATGACGACGCGCCGCTGTTCCTCGTTTTAACAAAGTGGCGGCATCCGATAAAGCGACAACTTGTTTGCTTCTCGCTGCCGCTCCACTCGATCGACGAGGTGCTCGCGGATTGTGCTCCAATTGCTCTTGTTGGAAGCTGATCTAGTTGCCGCCTCCCTTGGTCCTACGATTAGAAATGTGCCCCGAAGCAGCGCAGGGCCTGTTGCGCGCTATACTTTGAATCACCCCGTTAATTTCATATCCTGTCGTTTCGCTTTCTCGCTTTGCCTTTCCTCGAACCAGCCACTGATTCCTGGTGGTCCTTTCGAGGGTTCCTTACATCCCCTCTTTTTGATGGACTCCATGCCCTCGGTCCATCCCTTCGCGCGCGTTGTTGGATATTTCTGCTCTGGAGGGAAACAATACTACCGCACGGTATCCCGGATTTCTGGCGGATTTTGGCCGATTTTGATTTTGGCCAACCCTGACGGCCATATTTCCAAGACTGCCCCCGCTCCTGTTGTTGTACTCCGACGTCCTCGAATCCAGGTCCCAACTACATGTACACTGTAGCTTCGTCTTCTTGGCGAGTTGGCGTGCTACACCAGTCGCTGAAGCAGCAGAGAGTGCTTCAGCGACTGGTCTTCCAAATGTGGCAGCCGCGCGCTGCTCTGCCCGGAGCGCCACAACTAGCGTCCTCGGCCCGAACTGGCTCGCGCTCTTCACGCGCTATCTGCTAGCCCTAGCCGCCCCCGCGCCATATCCTCTGACTCGCGCCCAGTATGGCGGTCTGAACGCCAGCGGTTTTCCGGCCCCTCCCTCGGAAAGCGCGCAGGCAAACATCCAGCACGGCGCCGCTCTCCCATTCTTCCTTTGTCCAGAGGCGGTCGCTGCAGCTCGGCTTGGTCTCGCGCTCTTGATCGCGCGACAGAGAGAGACTCAGGCGACGAGAGGAGGAGGAGAAGCACTCGCCCGCGCGTCGACGATGAACCGCCGCGGCCATGGCAACGGCAACGGCAACGGCACCGGCAGCGAGCGCGAGGGCAGCTCCGTGGGCCTCGTGACGGAGGCGCTGGAGATGCAGCGCCAGATGTGCGACGAGGCCATGGGCCTCGTGAACGCCGGCGTGGCCATGCAGAACGCGACGCCCCCCAACGTGGCCGAGGCCGAGCGCAAGCTCACGCGCGCCGTGGACATCATGGAGCAGGCGCTGAGCATCCGCTACCGGTCGGCGGACGAGAAGGACGCGTCCGACCGCCTCAACAACAAGATGATGCGCTACGTCAAGATGATCAAGAGCCAGCGCGCCAAGAGCGTGGGCGGCGGCGGCCCCAAGGGGCGCAACCTCATCAAGCACAACATCCTCGAGATGGAGCGCCTGCCCGAGGTGTACACGCCCGTGCTGCAGCTTCTCAACAACTCGAACCAGCTGGGCGACATCTGCGAGACGCTCAAGCGCTCCTTCGGCTTCCAGGAGAGCTCCGTGCTCAACCAGAAGGAGCACCTGCTGCTGCTGCTCACGAACTTCAAGGAGCAGAGCGGCCAGGACGACGGCAAGAAGAAGAAGAAGAAGAAGAAGGACGACACGGAGACCATCGACGACTACCTGCGCCAGCGCGACCCGCAGCTCGAGATGGACCTGGCCAGCAAGGGCATCGCGCGCCTCCACGGACGCATCTTCACCAATTACAAGAAGTGGTGCAAGTACGTCTCGCAGAAGCCAAAGTTCTCCAGCGACCCGCTCGTGGACATTTCGCTCTTCTTCCTCATCTGGGGCGAGGCTGCCAACTTCCGGCAGATGCCCGAATGCCTCTGCTTCCTGCTGCACACGATGCTGCCCAAGGTCAACAGCGGCGGCAACGAGGAGCCGGGCACGTTCCTGGCCAACACGATCCGCCCCATGTACGCGGAGCTTCGTCGCGACAGCGACAAGAAGACCAGCAAGGGCGCGCGCGCGGCTCACCGCGAGATCCGAAACTACGACGACTTCAACGAGTTCTTCTGGACCAAGAAGAGTCTCAAGTACGACTACAACAACATTGGCGAGGCCTTCGCCAACTACGACAAGAAAGGTCGTCCCAAGATCGTCAAGAAGACGTACAGCGAGACGCGAAGCTGGCTGCGTGCTGTCATCTCGTTCCGCCGCATTTTCTTCATGAACTGCGCGCTGTTCTTGGCAACTTTGGGATTCTCGATTGATATGGTGCTGTTCTGCCCCGACTCGACTATTATGTACGGTCAAGACGTTCAGCCGTCTTCTTCCACCTCCGTTCTTGAGATCTTAGGCAAGAAGTACGCTGCATCCACGGACTCTTCGTCGGTGCAGAACACGGACGACTCTCTCTCGTCTGATATCAACACAGATAGTGGAGCTGGTTCCCAATGTCTGTACGCTAAGCTGGCGACATGCTTAGGTGTGGATTACTTTTCTTCGGCTTCAGACACCTTCGGCACGCTACCTCAGGATTTCAAGGAGCTTCTGGAGATTGTTCCGTTTACGGACTGCGTAGAGAAGCAAGTGGGTCGATGCAAATGTTACCACGATTTTATCGACAACTGCTTCACTGACACGGGCGACGCTGACGAAGTGTCCACTGCTGGTTCGGTGGCTTCGCTTACGTACGACCAGAGTCTGTGTGCACCATCGTGGTTGGCACAGGTGAATAGTATTCTGGACGACCAAGGTGATGGTCTCCTCAACTGTGCTAGTTGCCAGATTGATATTACCAGTCTCTCCAAGGACCCGACTCGAATTATGACGCTGCTTCAGGGTTTGATTGACTTTAGTCGTAACGACAAGGGTGTCATGGCTCTTCTTGGTGGTGCTGCTATGATTGGACTGGTGTGCGTGTGCGAGCTGCAAAACCGCTTCTTCTCAGGAATCGGTATGGGCTTTGTAGGCCGCTCCATGCCTGTTCCTATGAAGACGTACTGCCGCTACACGTGCTTCTGGATTGTGTTGTATATCGTCAAGCTGACGTTCGACTACCAGTTTGTGGTGAAGACTTTGGTGGAAACTACTATGTTTGTATACTCGGCCAACTCGACGGATTACCTCAAGTACTCGCACTTCATGCTCCAGTTCACGTATCACAACATCGCGTACATTATGTTCTTGTGGATTCCAGCGTGGATGGTATTCCTGTACGACGCTCAGATTTTCTACTCCGTGTTGTCCGTCATCTACGGTTCGTTCGCTGGTTTTAACCTGCGTATTGGCGAGCTCCGTTCGTTCCGCATTCTTCGTCTGACGTTCAAGTCGATCCCTGGCGTGTTCAACCGCAAGCTGGTACCGAACATTGTCGAGGAGAAGGCCAAGAAGAACAAGAAGAAGAAAAACAAAAAGAACAAACATGACAAGGACGAGACAGCCATGCCTGTGCGTCGCTTCGAGCGTATTTCGATGTCTCAGGGCGCAAAACCGTTGACGGTGAAGACCCAAAAGTACTCGAGTCTGCTGGAGCAGCGAGACGATGATGACGTCTACAGCGAGATGAAGACTCCAAACGGCACGGATGAAGACATGTCGTCGCAGTCGAGCCGCTCCTCAAACATTGGCTCCATCACGGGTGTGTCGGGAGCGGAGTTCGAACGTACGATTCCGTTTGCCATGGCTTGGAACCGTTGTCTGACCAGTCTGCGTGAGGCCGATGTCATTAGTGACCGCGAGCTTAACGTTTTAAGCTACCTGATCGACTCTAAGGACACGGTGGGCCGCAAACTTTATCCGCCGGCTTTCTTGACTGCTGGTAAGCTTGACGAGTCAATCGATATCGTTCTAGAATGCTCGGCTCTGTATGAGAAGCTGAAAACGGACAAGAAGAAGAAGGACAAGACGCTCCAGAAGATCGAGACTACAATGCGCGAGCGTCTGACAAAAGATGACCTGCGTGTGGAATCGATTTTGGGTTCGTACAAGTTCTCTTCTCAGGTTCTGCGTATCTTGCTAGGAGAGGAGCACAAGGAGCTGGATGACTGCTACAACTTCATTGAGGAGATGGCGTCGCACCAGCAGATCCTGAAGGGTTTGAAGCTGGACAACTTGTACCTGTGCCGTGCTGCTGCTGCTGAGCTCATGAAGTCTATTCTTGAGGTGCCGAAGAAGTCGACCGAAACTAGCATCAAGTTCCAGCGTGCGTTGTACAAGGTCATTGACTCAGTGGAGTCGGTGATCAACTGCCTTAAGATGGTGCTGGCGAAGCAAGAGAACTTGGTGCAGATGCTGAATGACACGCCGCTGAAGCCAAACTCGTTTTTCTTCCCCGGCGACTCTCAGCATTACGCCAGCCTTCAATTACAAAAGATTGTGAACGACGAAGCTGCTCTCGACATTGTGTCGCGTGCGTACCAGCTCCTGACTGTGGACAACTTTGATGCCGAGCCGCGTTCGGATGAAGGTCGTCGTCGCTTGCGTTTCTTTGCCAACTCGCTTTTCATGGATATGCCGGAGGCAAAGCCTATTCGTAAAATTCGTTCTTTGACGGTGTCGACGCCGTACTACAACGAAATCGTCATGTACTCGATCAAGGACCTGACAGCGCAGAATGACGATTGCATTAAGCTGCTCTATTATCTGCAGACTATCTATCCGTTCGAGTGGGAGAACCTCTTGGAACGCATCCCAGCGAAGGACATGAATGAAGCTTTGAAGAAGAATCCGGAGGAGGTGCAGCTGTGGGCTAGCTACCGAGGTCAAACTCTCGCGCGTACCGTGCGTGGTATGATGTACAATGCGGAGGCTATTCGCTTCTTGCACTGGCTAGAGATTGGTGAGAACGAGCCCATGCACCAGTTGACGTGCTCGTGCAACAAATGCTGCAAGCTGAACGAGATGGTCGCTCTGAAGTTCAACTACGTGTGCACGTGCCAGATTTACGGTAAACAAAAGGATGAGCAGAAGCAGCAAGCTCAGGACATTGACTTCCTGCTGCGCAAGCACCCGAACCTCCGCGTTGCTTACGTGGATGGACCGAAGAAGGTGAAGGATGGTCCTCCGAAGTTTTTCTCGGTGTTGATTCGTTCACAAGATGAAAAGATCGTCGAGATTTACCGTGTGGAGCTTCCGGGCAACCCGATCGTGGGTGAAGGTAAGCCCGAAAACCAGAACCACGCCATCATCTTCTCGCGTGGCGAGCTGCTGCAGTGTATCGATATGAACCAGGACGGTTACCTCGAGGAGGCCCTGAAGATGCCGAACCTGTTGTCAACGATGGACACTGGCACTGAGAAGCGTCCTCTGACAATTATTGGTTTCCGTGAGCATGTGTTCACGGGTGGTGTGTCGAACCTGGCCAGTTTCATGTCAATTCAGGAACTGTCGTTCGTGTCACTGGGTCAGCGTATGCTCGCACTCTTCCATGTGCGTCAGCACTACGGTCACCCCGATATCTTCGATAAGCTGTTTGCCATGAGTTGTGGTGGTACTGCCAAGGCCTCCAAGGGTATCAACCTTTCGGAAGATATTTTCGCTGGTTTCAACAGCACTCTTCGTGGCGGCCGTACGTCCCACGAGGAGTTCATCCAGGTGGGCAAGGGTCGTGATGTCGGTATGCAGCAGCTAGCTCTGTTTGAGGCCAAGCTATCTTCTGGTGCTGGTGAAGCTGTAATTTCTCGCGATGCGATGCGCATGGCTTCTCGTCTCGACTTCTTCCGTCTGCACTCGTGGTTCTACGGTAACTTGGGTTGGTACTTCACGCAAACGATGACTGTTGTGGGTGTGTACTTCTTTATTTACGGCAAGGTGTACATGGCTCTGAGTGGCATGGACAGTTACTTCCTTGAGAAGGGTGGACTGGGTATTGCTGGCACGTTGAACACATCGTGGGCGTTCCAGTTCGGTTTCTTGCTGGTTGTTCCCGTCATTGCCGTCGTGGGTGTGGAACAGGGTTTCCGTCATGGTTTTACCTACTTGCTTTGGAACATCATGACGCTGGGTCCGATCTTTTTCACGTTCCAGATGGGCACGCGTATGCACTACTTCGACCGCACTTTGATCCACGGTGGTGCCAAATACCGCGCTACAGGTCGTGGTTTCACGATCAAGCACGAGAAGTTCGCGGAGCTCTACCGTTTCTACGCGTTCAGCCACTTTTACCGTGGTGTGGAATTGCTGTTCCTGCTGCTGCTTTTCTACGCGTACGGCACGTTCTCATGGTGCAACTGCTCATGGCGATTGGATTCTGACTACTACAACAACGTCGAACCCACGGACCTTGAGTGGCGCACTCGTTGTTACGACGATCACTACCAGTCTTGTGTGCTGCCGACGAACCAGAATTATGGTGTGATGTCGTACTCGCTGTGGATTATTGCAGCTACATGGATGTGGGCTCCGTTCTTCTTCAACCCGAGCGGTCTCGACTGGGATAAGATCATAGAGGACTACAATGATTGGCAGAACTGGCTGAGGACGACGAACGACTCAGCTGATAGTTGGTTTGGCTGGTGGTCGAACGAGCAGGAATACCTGGAGCACACAACTCGCGGTGCTCGCTTCATTACTGGCGTTCGCAAGCTCCGTTTCCTGTTGGTTGCTATCGGCATGTACTTGAACATGATGTATAACGCGTACTTCGAGAGGCCGAACAGGATCATCTCCTCCGACGACGATATGCTGACGTACGCTCTGTCCGGTTTGGTTATCGTGATTTTCTTGCTGCTTATCTGCTGCGGTTACATTGCAAGCCGTGTGACCAAGAAGATGTCAATGAAGCAGCGCAAGCTGCGCAAGATCAAATTCGTGCTGTCGTGCTGCTGCTTCATCGTTTCGATGCTGAGTCTCACGGTGCTGTCGATCTCAAACCTGTTCGCCATCTTCATTCTGCTATTCGTAGCGGTCTACTGGTTCATGCAGATATGCATTCTGCGTCTGCAGTACCACCACATCGTGGTGCGATCGCTTGCGCGTGCCTATGACCGCGCAGTTGGTTGGATTGTGTTCGGGCCCATTATGATTGTGTCGATGTTCCTGCCCTTCATCTCCTCCTTCCAGCAGCGTGTCATGTTCAACAACGCCTTCACCTCCGGTCTCGAGGTATCGAAGCTCTTCGCTCACGACGTGGCTCCGGCTCAGGTCGTCAAGGTCAAGCGCGTTTCGAAGAAGAAGAAAAGCCGCGATGACTAAGCTCAGTCATGTGCCAGATGGCTTCCTATGACTTGGTAGGTCGGCTAGTCTAGCTATTTTGTATCTCCATAGAACACAAAAACATGTTCTTTGTCTTGAAAACGTTTTTAACATCTACAGTATGAAAATTGCAGGTGATATTGATGAGCTCTGTAAAGATAGATAAGGGCAGCTTGCTAATTGGGAGTTACTGCTAGCCCTGCATTCGGGTGAGATCCGGAGTTGAAACAACATGGCGCATACCTACGAGCTCTGCAGCTGAACGATTGTTCATAGCGTTGTGGGGATTCACAGCACTCCGCTGGCTGAAGGGAGCAAAGGTACCCGATGCGTTCACAGATGCCCGGGCACTGTTGACACGAGGCGGAGAACCAATCTTGAGTTTGCCTAGGATCTCGGAAAACTTTTGCGTATCCGGTTGGAAGCGCTTTAGGTCTAAATTCCTTCGGGAATTGACAGAAGATTTCACTTTTCGAGACCCTGAAGCCGATCCATTCTCATTGCACTTGAGCTCAATCGAAGATCGTGACCGTACACTGGGCATTGTCAGTTCTTGCGAGGGAGACATGATGTCACTGTTTTCATCATCATCATCTCGGAAGTCCCCGGAAAGCGGCTCGGTTTCACTTTCTATGGACGACAACGTATTGCTTCGGCGGCGTGCCCCACCTTCTTCTTCGTCCTGCTCACGCGAGCTTCGATTACTCGAGTCACTCTTTGGTGCAGCTCCCACCAGGGTGGACGCGCCGACACCAGCCGAACCAGCTGAGACTTCTCTCATACGTATCACATCAAACTCTTCGGCGTCGACTTCGTTGTCAATCTCAATTGCCATGGCACTCTCCGTGTTTCCACGCGACATTTGGTTGGCCAGGCTCTGGATAGCATCTTCGATCGCATGCATCCATTGCTCCTGGCGGCCCCAAGTGTCAGTGAGTACAATGAAGTTCTTGTAGCCCTTTGATGAGAACTGCAGGCCATGCGCACCGCTACCCGGTCCCTCTGTCACTCCGAAACTGTACCACTTGCGGACCGACGTGGGGATAACCCACTTCATACGATTCGTCCAGTTAGCGCTATGAAGTGTGTCACAATACCAGAGCTTATCGCACACTTGACACAGCCCGAAGAAGGTGATAGTAAATGTGAGCGCGTGGAATGGCATAGGCACTGGGAACTGGATGAACGAGCTCACACGAGTGGGATCCGGAATAGGGATATGATCGTGGATCTTGTCCTTCTTGTACATGAAGCCCGTGATGAACTCGTCCGTATACGTGACCTTGCAGTAGTGACTTGCACCCCCCGAAAATATGGTCTCCAAATAGCCCGTGTACTCATCCACCTCAGCATTTGTAAGCGTTGTTGAGACGTAGTCAACAGCGCTCTGCTTCAGCTTCAAGCATCCATGGCAGAGCGGTGCATTACGCTCACCAAGCGGTAGCATCTCGACACGGTTCTGCTCCGCAAGAATTTGCTCAAACTTCACCCATTTCTCGTGCTGCGACGTATACTGTCGCACAACATCTTGACATGTAATCGCAACAGACCCACTCTTACAGTTCGGGGTGCTACACAACGAAGGTTAAAATAAAAAAGCGTTAGCGTAAGCGCTACCGATACAATATATCGCTCAAACGACTACGCACTTTGTCAGAGTGAAGATACTGTTAGCAATTGTTGTCATGTGACCCTTGTACTGCACATGCTCGTCATACGCACGGATGACAAACTCCAGAATGTTGGCCCCCTCGATGAAAAGGCTATTCAGCAGCGGGGACGACGGCAACCGCTTCTGATCTGGGTCCATCAAAACGAACCGGATGACATCCGTAAGCTCGTGGTGTAACATGCTGTTGCTAGGGTGCGACCCGTAACAGGCTAATAAGCACGGCATCAAACCAAAATTTGCCAACAGGTAGTCCACGTCTCCACTTTGCAAAAACACACAGCGCTTCAAAAACGTAATGATATGCAGAAGAGCAGACCCTTTAGTGTTCACAGCCTTGATACTTCCAGGGTTGTAAGAAGTGGACATCGCACGAAGTGCGTTGACGTCCGACGTAACGACTGCGCGGCACAGCTTCACAAATTTTTCCACTCGAGGGATCAATGCGGTTAAAATAGATACGTAGACCGTCTTCAAAAGGCCTTCGATGCCAGTAACATCACGCTTCTTCTTGTGGTAACCCAGCGTTCCCATCAGCATCATAACGATGGACAAAGCCCCACCTTCACGAACAACAAGGGACTTGCATCCTTGCGAGCACTGGCGGCAAACCTCCGCAAATCCCAAGTCAAGCAATGTACCAAACGAGACATCCGTCGTATTGAGTAGAAAAATCAGCAGCGACTTGAACAGCTCATTGTGGTGGAGGGGAAAGTGCTGGTCCGTAATCAGCGGCAGCGAGTGGTCTGTGTTCTCCACGAAAGTCGCCACGTTGTTCATAATGTACACCGACGGCGGATAAATCATGTAGTTGATCAATGAGCAAATGTTTTCGATAGAGTCCCGCTGAAATGCCGTCCCCACACCCCAGCCTAGAGTCCGCTGCCACGAGTACAGGCGAGCAAACAAACAGTCGAATATGCCACTTTTCTGCACATTAAGTTGACCAGCCTCCGACATGTCCGAGTACAACAGCCACACGACAGTGTCGCGAATTGAATCGAGCCCAATATGGCAGACCAGCCAAGGCACAATAAATTGCCCCTCGTCAGCCAGGAAGCGCCAAATAAGCCCTCCAAGGTTTTGGTTCACAATAAAGTGGTTGACAACCTTGCAGAAAAGCACAAGCAGCACGTCATCCACGGGGTCTGCCGTGCAAACAAAGTTAAATAGCACCTTCAGATACCCGGACGAAACCTTGACATCATAGGCATCGCCAACGTTTAGTGTCCAACCAGCACCGCCTGGCTTGTAACCCTTCTGGAAAATCTTCGGCGAATACCACAGCGCGACCTCACTGCAGAAATGCTGGACAGTGTATTTGCCGTAGTTGGGGTCATCCGTGGGGTCAGACTCGGACGAGGTGACAGGGACCGTGAGCAAGTGAAACACTTCATAAATAATCCGAGGCTGCTCCAACCAAATGCTCGACTTGTGCTCTCGTACCATCTCTCGGTACAGAATGTCGACTGATATTTGACTGCTTTTCGCAATCTTCAACAAATCTCGTAGCGTTGAGTTCTGCTTGGCAACAGTTTCCTCGATTTTGCGGCGATGATCCTTGACGGATTCCTGGTGAGCAGAAGTATTGCATTCAATTAGAAAATCATTCAGATACCAGTAGCCGCGAAAAGTTTCTGATGTCTGCCACTTACACTTTCGGCTTGTTCACGCAAATAATCTTCAATGTCAGTGTGTCCAGCCATTCGCGCCAGATGCTCCGCCGTATTGCCATCACGCTACGCATCGTCACCTTTAGCGTTAGATACCGTTTGCCGCTGCTTAAGAATTATAGCAAGCATTGCACTTACATCCTTGGCGATCAAACTAGCACCCGCGTCGACAAGTAACTTTACGCAACCAAGATTTCCAGCGCGCGCAGCTTCCATTAGAGCAGTTGTCGAATTCGGCTGCGCAAAAAAGAAAATCACAAGAGTGGTATCACTTGTCACGAACTGTCACGTAGTGGTTTCTTCAGTAAAGCGTTGTACGTACACTCTGCGTCTCAAGTTCTGCACCCCCTTGCAGCAATATTGAGCAACACTCTTCGAGGCCACCTCGAGCAGCAATGTGAAGTGCTGTAGTACCACGGCTCTACATAATTATTTTGAACGAGATGGCAATTGTCAGTAAGCAATCGTTTTCTCTTCCAGTATACCAATAACCCCCTCGTACTCGATTTCTGGACAAGTTTATTCTTGCTCCCTTCTTGACCAGTAGTCTCACGCAATTTGCACGACCGTCACGAGCAGCGACCATCAGCGCGGTCATGCCGTGTACCTAGCAACAGATAGTCATCAGTGCTGAATCTCCCTTATACAACGTAGTAACTCCAGCAACTTACATCTTCCAAGTCGAGGCTAGCACCAAACATAAGCAATGCCCGCGCCGCTTCCACATTACCGACTGAACAAGCCATCATAAGAGGTGACACTCCTGTCGGCTGGTAATTGTAGTGCACGCAACAAGCAAACAGAGCATCAGTACAAGCCTATTCGAAGCATCTTGCAAAAAAGACGCGTATTACCTTTTGCTCGTCCAACGATACGCCCAGAGTGTGCAAAATCTCAATGCAGTCCACATGTCCGTTCTCGGCGGCGTCACACAGCGCCACTGCCTTCGGGATATTCTGCATTCCGAGTCAAAGGCAACCTTACAGAGTCAGAATAACAGTCCAGCAATAATAACCCGCATCCAGCCACTCACATCCACCACATTTCCGGTCGTGTTGATCTCCAGCAAGTGTCTCAGCAGCTCCACGTCGCCCGCTCTTGCCGCAGTCTGCACGCCAAAGTACACGTCGTCCGGCTCGACGTGTTTGCACGCCTGTTCTCTCCAGAGCAGCTCGATCGAGATCCGCGGCGGTTTGTCGGCTAGCAGTTGGTCCGCATGGTACTTGGACAGCAGCACGATGGGGATGGACACGGACTGGCGTCCGGACGAGTGATAGCCGTCGAACAGAGACTGGATCGCGTGCTTGTTGTCCGTCCTCTCGATGAACACGATGGCCGTGACGCCCGCAGCCAGGAGCCGTCGCACGATGTCGGGAAAGTGGACGCGGCCTCCTCGCTCGACCACTGCGATGTTCCCGAGCAGCGCCGGCTTGTTCCGGAGCTCTCCATCGGCTTTCGGGGGGTTCGTGAACACGACGTTGCCCGTCATCACGCGCGGTACGCGGTCGTAGCGGTAGCTGGAAGGCTCTGCGAAGTGGTAGCTGTTGGTCGTGGCGGACGCGCTGTTCTGCGCGTGCAGGTTGGCGTCGATGTCCTGCGCGGGAGCCACGGGCTGCTGCTTGGGGCTGCGCTGCCAGCACACGAAGGGCACACCGTCGCTGCGTGGCCCGTTGGCCGTGGATTGCTCGTTGCCCATGGCTCGTCGGCGACTAACGAAGTGAGTGCGGAATGGACCGACCAAGGGAAACCAATGCACGAGTGATGGTCAGTCACGAGTCCTCGTGTCTTTTTCTCCTTGAAGGAAACGAGCGGCCGGGGTGGACGCGCGGGCGGGCCACACTTGCGCACTCTCTGGCTGGACGCACTGCTACGGCGGCGGCGTGGGCGACGGCGCGTGGGGGGCTGCTGGGCACGGCGCGGTGTTTCGCGGCTTGGCCGTTGCGATTCTTTTTTTTAGCCTCGAAGATTCCCCTGTGAAGGAAGCCACGGCAGCTAAGCTTTTTTTTTAGCGGCAGTTGAAGCACATGACTGAGACTTTGTATTCGAGGTTTAGGGAAAAGCTGGACCAGCCGTTTCGAACTCAGGCCCGAATTCAGGCAACACCGGCAAGCTTCAGCGTTTGCTGCAACCGCAGCAACTTCAGCTCAAGTGCCGAAAATAAATCTGTCGTGTTTGAGGCGGGCATGTCCTTGAGCGGTCAGCGTGAATCAGCGAGGGTGACAACGATCAGTTTACCGGGTAAGCTTAGGCAAGAGTGTGGTTTATTGCCGGGGTGCCCTTCGGTTATGGCTGTCGAAGTCAGGACCGTACTGGAAAATACGAAAGGGGCCACGCCCACTTTTGAATTGGGGGACGTCTTAAATAAAACGGCAAGGAAACGAAGTTTGCTGTGCAAGACTATGCGTTGCCGATCTCTGAGAGCGCAAGAGGTTCAAGTGTCAAACAATTCCTCAGCACGTGATTCATCAGGTCCATAACCTTAGTCCACATTAACTGCGTCTCTGTTGCAAAAATGACAGGTCGAGAGTTGAAGGAAACTCCTGCACTCAGGAACGCGGTACTGTCTGACAACTCTCTCTCAGCCCATGCACTGACCGACCAGGTGCAACGTGCCAACGGCGTCCTACGCAGCAACTCCAGCATCGTGTACCGAGTCAATGATCTCATCACATAAGGCACAGAGGACACCAGAGCCTACGGATATCATCATCAACTTCCTCGTCGTAGTTCTAGCGCCTTCAACGGCTTCTGTAAGACAGCAAACACCTTCACAGATCAATCGCACGAAGTTAGGGGCCAACATCTGACAACCGATCTTGTGTATCAACGTAGTATATTATACTTCGTACCTCGCACCGTCGATCTCTTCGTTCGGCGTGGTTTTGAAAACACAGCATGCCGAGTTTCTGATGATGCCTAGAATCAGAAACTCGGTTTTGGAGTTTTCTCGCCGATCGACCGAGATTTGAGATTTGCAACTTTGGCAAGATGGCAGCCACCGCGGCGCAAGTGCGGCAGCAGCTCGCCAGGGAATGGTCCACGCTTCGCTACCGCATGGAGTATGGCGGGTACCTGTCCAACCATCTGCTGCACGGCGTGGTGGCGCTCTTCGACCTCGGCGCGAGTGCGGAAAAGATCGAGGACTTCGCGGAGAGCTACGCGACCAAGCTGGAGGAAGAGGGACCCAACCACCCGGACGTGACGCAGCTCGACGCTCGTGCGAAGGTCCTGCAAGAGTCGAAGCTGACGTTTGAGAGCGCCCGCAAGCTGCTTGGCAAGCGCCAGAACTTTGATGGGCTGTTGGCGCTGTACGCTGCGGAGGTGCAGGAGCTGGGGGTCGACGGAGGAGTGAAGAAACACTTGCCCGTTCTCGTTGGCGGATTAGCTGGAGCGCTGCTCCACTCGATCATCCAGCTCGGCTATGCCTATCACATTGGTGGCGAGCGTCTGGTGGCCGAAGGGCTGGCGTACATGCACTACGCCTACCTCTCGTTCGACGAGCCGCAAAAAGTGGACGGCGAGGAGCTGCCGGAGAAGAAAAGGTTTTCACGTGACGAAGCGCTGCAGCTAGTGCAAACGCTCAACGGCAATGAAGCTCTGCTGATTGAGATGCGTCGCAAGCTGAAAAGCAAGCCGCTGGTTGAGCTCGAGATTGGCGGCATCCAGAAACGGTTAAGCACCATGTCAGGCGACCCGGAACGAGGCAGCAGCGCGGCATTCAACTTCATCTGGGACACGATCAACAGCTACGACCTGTCAAAGATGGACAGCGTGTTTGCACTGGACGTGGCGTTCTGGCTGTACATGATGATCGAGCACAACGATTTCGTCATCCTGCACGCGGTGACATCGGCGTGGGCTCTGCAGCAAGTTGAGCACCTGCTGGGGCCTAAGGAGCGCGAGCGCTCATGGAAAGTGTGGCTTCACGTGGCGCTGTCGGTGTTCGTCACCAACGAGATCAACGACGTGCTAGCGTCGGACGTGTGCGATCAGCGGATGGACGAGCTGCCGGGCTTGGCGCCATGGGGGCAGATCGTCGCGAAGACGCTGGGCCTGGCAGACGAAGGGCTGCTCGAGCGCGATCTGGTACACGCTTACAAGCTCGTGCAAGTCGCTCACACCCACGCACAAACCAGCGAGAATGCGTTCATGACGCCTGAAGAGCGCGACTTCGTTGCCCGCAAAAGCGCGCTCAAGGTGATTTCCTGCGAGTTTGGTCCACTGCCGCTCAACTGACCACGCCAATGCGTCGTCTCCAGGCCATTCTATTATATGCGTAGTTAGGTGTCAATTGCAATGAGGAATTAATGCGGCGGAAGTGAATGGAAATCTGCATTGATGCCGTTCACGTGCCTTTTCTCGAACAATCGGCGCTGCAAGTTGAAGTGCGATGTTGCGCGAACAGGTGCAACCTTCATGCAACATGCCACTTCCGCCTATACAAAACGTCAGTCAGGCGAGGACACCAGCCGGAACTCGCCAGCTACGTGGCAGGTCACAGTCTCCAGACACCAGGACAACCACGACGTGTCCGACCATGGTCGCTACAGCGTCTCTGCTGCGCCTTCTGCGCCTGGGACTGCTCGCCACGAGCGCCATCGCTGTAGCAACGCAGCGCTCCGCCGCCGCCAGTAGTGGCACGCCCAAGCCTGTGTTCGCGAAGGACATGGTGGACTACCTGCAGTGCCAGGTTTGCCAGACGCCCGAGCTCACGGGCAGCGTGCAGGATTCGGCGTGCGACTATGAGACGGTGGACAAGGCGGTGAACGAGCACTTCCACCCGCTGCTGCGCGAGCTGTCGCGCCTCACGTTCTTCCGCTACTTCAAGGTGGACCTGGGCAAGGAGTGCCCGTACCTGCCGTGGCAAGACGACGGCATGTGCGCCAGCATCGACTGCGCGGTCTGCGAGTGTCCGTCGCACGAGATCCCGGCGCCTTGGAGCCAATTGGACCAGCAGGAGCGACTCAGCGAGAAAATGGGGCAGAAGGGCGAGGCCGGCAAGCCCTGCGATGAGCAGACCGGGGAGAGCACGCTGTCCAAGGTGGAACGCAAGAACGCTGTGGCTGGAGAGAGCTTCAACGCGTGGGAGGAGAAGTCCAATGCCAATGTGTGGGCGGCGCAGGGCGAGGCGGAGGAGGCGATGGCGTACATTAATCTGCTAGAGAACCCGGAGAGGTACACAGGATACAGCGGCGTCCAGGCTGAACGGATCTGGAAGGCCATCTACGAGGAGAACTGCTTTTCGCCGCCTGAAGAGAGCACTCTGGATGGCATGTGCCTTGAAGAACGCGTGTACTACCGCCTCATCAGTGGGCTGCAGGCGTCGATCAACACGCACATCGCGCTCACGTACAAGTTCGGTAACAATTGGGGGGTGAACCCTTCGCTGTTCGTCAACCGAGTTGGCAAGCATCGCGAGCGACTGCAGAACCTCTACTTCGCCTACCTGTTCGTCATGCGTGCGGTCAGCAAGTATCGTCATGAGTTGCTGGCCTACGACTACAACACAGGCAACGCTGCTGATGACCTCCGCGTGAAGGAAATTCTGCGCCAGCTTTTGCTGGAGGGATCTGACGATGCTCGGGCGTCCGGAGTGTCATGTCCGGCGTATGCGGAATGCTCCTCTGTGCTTTCTGGCTTCGATGAGAGCGCCCTCTTCCGTGTTCAAGCGGACGGGCTCACTATCGAGCAGCTGGCGCTAGCCAAACAGGAGAAGGAGCAGCTAGAAGTACAATTCCGTGAGAAGTTCCAGAACGTGAGCCGCATCATGGACTGCGTCACGTGCGAGAAGTGCCGCCTCTGGGGCAAGCTGCAGACCATGGGACTTGGTACGGCCATCAAGATCCTTCTCGCAGAGGACGTGTCGACGATCCCAAAACTGCACCGAAACGAGCTCATCGCGCTCATCAACGTGGCTAACAACCTTTCCCGCAGTGTGGACGGTGTCAAAATGATGCGAGAACTCGAGTTCATTGATGCCGTGAAGCAGTTTGGCTTCGTCTGTGGTGGTGCGGTTCTACTTGTGCTGATCCTCATTGTCATTTTCCGCAAGCGCAAGAGTAGAACGCGTCCACACAAGAAGCAAGAGTAAGTATCCTTAGCAGATAGAGAAGCTTGCAAAGACCGAAGATCACAAATACAGTTGATATTGCTTGTAGTGTGTTGAATTTTTGGCGGGTTTTGCTCCGGCTGACAAACAAGAGGCTTGCGTCAGTCAGAAAAGTGTTCAGTACCATTACGAAAACTACAGCTGTCTCTATAAGGAACGCAAGATTAACTTAAATCTCAGAAGACTCTCGGTGCTCAGCAAGGACGATCGAAGATTCGTAGTGTCGTCATCAACAAGCATTCTTGGACAAGACCCCATCCGTTCGGCATTGATTTCGACTCTAGGTCGCTCAAGAAGCGGCGAGGTTTACACGAACCCCTTCAGTGCTGTTTGAGCGGCGCTGGAAGCTACTACTGTAGTATAGAACAAACTCAAAACTCGCCACACTCATGGTGGTCAAGGTGCACCCGTGAAGCATCTGGACAAGTACCACGAAGAGTGCACGACTGGCAGGGCAACTTTGAGCCTGAAGGAAGAGTTAACCCCATGTTGCGAAGGTAAGCTTCTACTGAAGTACTACAGTATGAAGCAAGTCTAGATAGCTCAATGCTCAAGTGATATCCATACATTTCATAAAGCGTTATACAACGAAGCATTGCCACTCGTACCGAGTGGTTTATGCCACTTCTTGCTGGCACGAAACATCTTGGACTTCCTTCTTCTCCTTTCCTTGTCGGCACTGCATATAATACGGCATAACCAGATGCTTCACGAAGTTCTTCACCTCACACGTGCGGAGGTCTTCGTCCAGCACATCCTTGTCATAGCCAATTTGCCACGCGAGGTCTTCACGTGCCGAATCCGTCGCCAACTCCTCGAGCAGATCAACAAAACGGTCGGCATCTTCAAGATCCGTGAAGAAGCCCAGCTGAGTGTTCATCTCGCGGCGGCAGTGCAGCAGCCTCGCCATCTCGTGCAGGTCGTACTCCGGGTGATACTGTAGTCCCCAGAACTCGCCCTTCAAGTGTCGGAGAGCCACACTTTGCACCGTCGTGAACGAGTTCGACGCGAGCATCAGACCTCCCGGTTGAATAACGCGGACCTCGTCCTTGTGGCTGCTAAAGGCGTCAAATACCGACGGTTTACCCTCGTACATCGGGTGCGCTCGGCCCGCAGCGTTCAGGCGGATCTTGCGTGCCACGCCCAGCTCTTTGCCCCACTTGTTCTTCTGCACGACGCCGCCAGCAGTAGCCACCGCCAGCTGCAGCCCGAAGCAGCTACCGAACTGCGGCACGCCGTGGGCGAAGCTCCGTCGGGCGAGGTTCATCATCTGCACCACCGACGGATCGTCGCGCTCGTGCACTGCCAAGGAAGACCCCGACCAGCCCACGCCATGATACTTTCATCAGAAAGAAGAAGAAAGCCAACGGTCAGCGAACAGTGCAGGCTTCCGATAGCAGAATACGCCGCACCTTGGACAGGTCTGGCGCGATGAAGCCCGGGTCGGCCGGGTAGACGACGTCGTACTGCGCGGAGCGGCCGACGCTGCGCTCCGTGGCCCTGACGAGCATGTCGGCGTACAGTTGGCCGGCGGTGGTGGCGCCGCCCGCCTCGAGCACCTCGCGGCCCGTCTTGACGTAGCCGTCGACCACCAGGTATCGGACTTCTTCCTCTCGGCTCGCGGTGTGCAGGGGCCGGCGCTTGGGCGCTTGCAGGCGTCGAGCGGCCACGCGCCGGAGCATCTTGTTGTCGAGTGGAGATCGGTGGAGCGGGAGACATCAGCGACAGATTGGCGAGTCCGAATCTGCGAGGGTAAAGGGTTCGCGTCAGCGAATCAGCGGCGTTTGGTGGCGCTAGCCTCGGGATCCATCAAGCGTCAAACGTGCATCACATTGCTATTCGCTGCCAGAGCTCCTCAACCTGAAATGCTTCGCCACGCCACCGCCCAGGTAGGCTCTGGCCTGAATCCGCGAGATTCCTCTCGTGGCGCTCACTGTTTGGTGGCGATTGCTGCAGCTCGCAAGGACCTCTCGCCAGGCCGCCAGGGTCTCCTCCCAGCGCGGCTTCGCTGCGTCCGCGTACGTGGCAAAGCAAAGTGTTTGCTGCAGTTGCTACTTGCTTGACGTTATTGCTTGCTGCTCCTTGTAGACTGAAGGTGGACAACCCGTACACGGGTGAGACTTTTTGCGAGGTCGGCTACGACTCCACGGCCGAGGCGCACGCCAAAGTCGATGCGGCCGTGAAGGCCCAGCTCGACTGGAAGAACGTGCCGCTCAGCGAGCGCCAGGCGCTGTGCACCAAGTGGATCGACGCGCTCAAGAGCAACTCCGAGTCCATCGCACACGAAATCTCCGGCATGATGGGCAAGCCAGTGCAGCAGGCGCGCAACGAGGTCAACGGCACCATCGACCGTGCCAAGTACGTGGCGCTGTAGTGCGCTCACCCGTACGTTTTGGCTTGTACTGACCAATGCCCGCTTTGCTGCATCATAGAGCTCTCATCTACCTCTCGGACGAGGCGCTGCGCACGGACTCGTTCCCGGAGGAGAACGGACTCTTCCGTCAGATCACGCACGACCCTGTCGGCGTCGTCTACGTCATTGTACAGTGCAGTGTCTTGCAAAACTTGACTCGCTCGTTTTCGCTAGTCGATTCTAACGTCTCGCAACTCATTATCTGACACCAAACAGGCTCCGTGGAATTACCCTCTCATGACGGCGGTCAACTCGATCATCCCCGCTGTGCTGGCAGGCAACTCGGTGCTGCTGAAGCACTCGCCCCGCACTCCTCTGTGCGGAGAGCACTACCAAAAGACGTTTGAGCAGGCAGGCTTCCCCAAGAACGTGCTCCAGTCGTCATTTGCTGAGCACGACACGGCTGCGGAGGTCATCAAGCGCCCGGAGACCGCGTTTGTGTCGTTCACGGGATCTGTCCAAGGGTGCGTCTTTCGAGAATGACCCAAGGGCCCAGGACAGTTGTCTAACGATGTGTTTATATCACTCCACGAACTTTGTAGTGGTCGCCAAGTCCAGCAGGTGGCATCCCAACGTTCGATCGACGTGACGCTGGAGCTTGGCGGAAACGTAAGTGTCGTGTATTGGTCTGCTATTATGTAGGCTAGTGCATAATATGACAATCTGTATTTGCTGCAGGACGCTGGATACGTGACTGCTGATGCGGATGCTGAAGCCGCTGCCGAGGGCCTCGTGGATGGCGTTTGCTACAACGCTGGCCAGTCGTGCTGCGGTGTGGAGCGGATCTACGTCCACGAGTCCAAGTACGACCAGTTCTTGGAGAAGGCAAAGAGCTTGTTCGAGGCGTACCAACTAGGTGACCCGACGGACCCGAATACGTCGATGGGTCCGATGGCACTTCCTATTGCACCGGCAATGCTCGATGCTCACGTGAAGGACGCTGTGGCGAAGGGCGCCCTTCAGTTGACGGGTAGCGGAGTTGTTACGGACGCTGCTGGAAAGGGTCGCTTCTACTCGCCTACCCTGCTTGGGAACTGCAATGGCTCCATGGACATCATGGTGGAGGAGTCTTTCGGCCCGATTGTTGGCGTTGAGCGCGTTTCATCGGATGCTGAGGCTATCGAGAAAATTAACGACAGCAAGTACGGACTGACGGCGTCGGTGTTCACCTCGGACCGTGAGCACGCTATGGCTCTGGGCTCTCAGATCAGCGCTGGCACTGTGTACATGAACCGGTGCGACGTGCTGGACCCCTACCTTCCCTGGACTGGCAACCGTGACTCTGGTAAGGGCATTAGCCTCTCCAAGCACGGATTCCATGGCGTCACGAAGCTCAAAGCGGTAAGTGTTTGCTCTCTTTTGATAGTCTACATGTATTTCCGTTTACGTTCCTTTGCTTGGAGCTAACATCGTTCTGCTTGCATCATTTGTAGTGGAACTTCCGTGTTTAGAAGGAATGCCCGTTTGAGTGCTGCCGATATACTCTCGTAGGATGTAGGTATTAAGCAAGTTGTTCGATTTGACGCGTAAGGTCAACCGATTTACCTCATTGTCCGTTGAAGTGACTTGTGCTCACTGGTGCGTTGCTTGAGCTTTAACAAGCAGTTCCGCGAAGACTGCGTCGACTAGTAATTCAGAAGCACCGAGTACGTCTTGCGGTTTTGCTCGAATAGAGAAAACTCCTGTGCTTACTACCAACACCTTCTCTGTCTTTCGCGAAAAGCAAAAACCATTTGCGCAATGTGTGCAGGATGCTTCTTATCGATGAACTCAAACCAGACACGTCGAGCATGTTAAAACATGGGCTACTTGTTTGTGTGTTAGACGTTTGCTTTCTCTGGAAAGTCAAAAGCCCCTGCCTCTACATGTACTTACACCTCGCTGGGGCCACCGAAGGGGTCCACACGGCCCTCGCTCGTCACGTAGGCCGAGGTAATGCCGCCGTCAACCACGAAAGACGTGCCGGTGATGTAGGACGCGTCGTCACTAGCCAGGAACAACGCGGCCTTGGCCATCTCGGCGGCCTCTCCGAAGCGGCCCATGGGCACGTGCACCAGCCGGCGCTGCTTCTTCTCCTCCGAGTCGAGGAACTTTTGCAGCAGCTCGGTGTTGAGCGGGCCGGGGCACAGGGCGTTCACGCGGATGTTCTCCCGAGCGTGGATCGTGGCCAACTCGCGGGACATGGCGATGACGGCGCCCTTGCTGGACGTGTAGGCGAGCTGGGGCGTGGCCGCGCCCAGGATGCCCACGAACGAGGCCGTGTTGATGATGGAGCCGCCGCCGGCGCGACGCATGGCCGGGATGCCGTACTTGCAGCCGAGGAAGACACCCTTGACGTTGATGTCCATGGTGAGGTCCCACACGTCCTCCTGCGTGGCGACGGCGTCGTCGTCGGCGCTGTGCATGATGCCGGCGTTGTTGAAGAGCACGTTGACCGCGCCGAACTCCTTCTCGGCCACGTTCACCATGTTCTCCACGTCGCTGGCCTTGGACACGTCGGCCTGCACGGCCAGGGCCACCGTGTCGCTCTTGCCCAGCTTCTTGAGCTCCTCGTGCACGAGCTGCACGGTCTCGGCCGCGGCGTCCGCGTTCACGTCGGCGCACACGACGCCCTTGGCCCCCTGTTTGGCGAACAGGATGGCCGACTTGCGGCCGATGCCGCCGGCGGCGCCCGTGATCACGGCCACTTGGCCGGCCAGTCGGCTTCCGATGACGCTCATGATGGGGGTTGTGGAGGAGTTTGGTTTGCGCGGATACGGCGGGTTCGGCGCACTTGTGGTAGTGAACGTCAGCAGCGCTGCATCCTTTCGGGAGGCTACAGCCCCCGGAAGATGGCGTGGCGCACATGGCTTTCAGGAGGTGATGAGACCGCGATTGATGAGATCCAGCGCGCGGTCTCCGAATCGGGCTGGTTGCTGTCTGGCACGCGCGGAGACCAGGCGAGGGGCTGATGGGAGGAACCCCACGGTGCAGGGCACGTGCCGGCGGCGTTGGGTGAGCGTACATGGTTGCGCTCCGCTTTAGACTACGGTTTTGAGCAGGGTCAAGGCAACTTCAACTTCGTCGAGCCCAAAATACCAATTTTGGTGACCCGGCGCAGTTTCTCATCATGAGGCTGTTCAGTGCCCACCAAGCACCATAGTGCTGAGCTCATGGTGCATGACATTGACTCAAACGCTCTTCTCCTCTCTGTCTCATTCTGCTGACTCGATACGTCGGGCTTCACGGTGGGCACTCCGCGAAGGGCACGTGGGTCATGGAATGTTTTGTAAATTTGATAGTTTAGTATCGTCGGCATGCACCGCTTCGTGCCGGTGCGGCAGTGGGGATGCGTCAAAACGTTGATCCGACAAACCCGTAGTGCTCGACGACACGTTAGTCTAATAAGTACTGCTGCCAGCAAGGTCATCAGAGTCTCGAGTATTGTACGGTGGTGGCAGCGCCAAGGACATGGCGGAATGCCAACTTCAGGACTCCTCATCTGCAAACTGCCTCGGAACTGTCCTGGAGGACACTCTCATTTGTACTAGCAACCGGCAGCTCATACGAATCTGCAGACGAAATCCATTGCCAACGAAGCTCAAAGCTCTTTAAGACAACTTCAAATGTGACCCAAATAGCACACGGGTGAGCTCACACCCGCGTGCTGCAGCTCGCTTGAGTCAGGCGCTCGCTGGTCGTGCCTTGCGCAGTGTACAAATCAAGCTCGGGCTGGTTTCAAGCGATGACGATGGCGTAGCGGCAGCGCTGCGTGCACACGTACAGCCTTGGTCACCGACTGCGAGGATTGTCGGCCACCAAGCGTTCACGCAGGACTCATCCGCTGATGAAAGGTCCATGACTCCGGCGTCGTCGACGGCTTCGCGCGCGCCTGACGCCGCACGCGTGGCCGCACGGGACCGCAATGCAGTCGAGCGCATCCTTTTGATCACCATCTGCACATTCGCGTCACATTCCGCACATCCGCGTCACCGACCCGTGAAGATGGGCACTTCAACTTGCGCATACCGAAAATGATGTGGTGCACACCGCGGTATCAGGTCCGCATCGCCAGTCGACGTCACTCGCCCAACTGCCGCCGTCTACAGACCATGCTGCCTCGCTTCTCCCGGCGTCTGCGCCTCCAAGCGGCCGTCGCCTCGCGCGCGTTGAGCTCGGCTGCGTCGCCATCCTCTCCGCTGAAGGTGCTGGTCATCGACGGCTACTCGCCCGACGGCCGCGCTGACCTTGAAGCTGGCGGCGCCAGCACCGCCGGCAAGCTCTACATCGACCTGCTCAACAAGTCGGCCCCCGCTGGGGTGGAGCTCGCGTCCGACGTGGTGTACCCCGCGGACAGCGACTTTCGGACGCCCGAGCTGTCCAAGGTGAGCTGCAGGATGCCGGATTTGAGCTAGACAACGCAAGTTTTGACAGAAGAACTGACCAAGTGTGGCTTCTGGACGACTGTTTACAGTACCATGCAGTGGCGTGGACGGGCTGCTCGCTTACGATCCACGACGCCGAAGACGTGCGCGTGACGAAGCAGATCGACTTCGCCAAGAAGGTCTTCGAGGAGGGTGAGGAGCAGCAGAATTCCTAGCGAACGTAGCAACCTTGCAAGCTAACGTGGCGAGTTGTCGTGCTTAACAGGAATTCCGCAGTACGGGAGCTGCTGGGCGGCTCAGATCGCGGTGGCGGCTGCTGGAGGCCACTGCGGGTCGAACCCTCGTGGCCGCGAGATGGGAATTGCTCGCAAGATTGAGCTGTCCCCGGAGGGCCGTGCACACCCGATGTTCGAGGGCAAGCCGTCGGTCTTCGACGCATTCACGAGCCACAACGACGAGGTGACCCACATGCCACCGGGGGGACTTGTCCTGGGCGGCAACGACTTCACGGCTGTGCAGGCTGTGGCGGTGCGGCACAGGAAGGGCGACTTCTGGGCTGTGCAGTACCACCCGGAGTACGACCTGCACGAGCTTGCGCGGCTCACGTACTGTCGCCGGGCTAAGCTCGTGGGTCTGGGATTCTTTGCGGACATGAAGAGCGCCGACCAGTACGTTGATGACCTGGAGAACCTGCACATCGACTCTTCTCGCTACGACATCGCGTGGCGCCTTGGACTGGACGCCGACGTCATGGACGAGAACATTCGCCACTGTGAGACGCGCAACTTCATCAAGTATCTCGCGCTTCCTTACAAGACGGCTATGGAGGGCAAGTAAGGAGAGGGTTTCGTTGAAGAGCGCTGAAGAAGAGCAATAGAAGGTGAACAGCAACTTCATGATCAAGTGTGCGCGAAGCTAGCTCACTTCCAGCACAATATGCTCAAGAACTTATTTGCCAGCACTCGAAAACCTGTTCGAGCACAAACTTCTGGGCACGACGCTGGACTTGGGGCTGAGCTCGTTGGCATCACTTAATGGAAACCAAATCATGTGCAAGATCGGTTGGCGATTCGTTATCCATGATGTTGTAAGGAATGCCTGCAATGGTGGCAACATCGTTCTTGATCGAGCGCTCGTTGTCGTTCAGTGATTCTTCCAATATACTTGACCCCGGTCTCGTCGTACTTGTAGAAGATCCAGTCGGAGAAAGTCGATACGACACCGAAGACGGGGGCAGCTTGCACCACGTCCATCAAAACGAGGGTTTCGGCTTGAGCTTGCAGCTGATCTTCATGCAGACTCACGTTAACCACCATCTTGCGTTGCTTTCGCGTCACCAGTAGATCGGGGCTGCCCTTAGTGAAAACCAAGTCATTGCCGAGGACCGGCTCCATTTCCGTGCTCAACTTCTCGTTAGAGAGCGTGGCGGCAGCACCGAAAATCGTCGCAACGCTCTGCTGCAGTCGTCTCACTGCAGTCGTGCGCTTTGCCGACCCAAACGCCTTCCTCTCGTCTTGCAGCATGGTGGTCCGTTTCTCAATGAAGTTGTCGCCAAGTTCCTTGACAGGGAACGCTGCCTTGTCCTCTTGCAGGATCGTAGATAGTCTCTTCGTCCCCTCATTCGATAGAACTGCTACGAAGGCCGATGGCGTTTCCGCTTCCCGTTCATCCAGAGTTTTCAGCGCCGCCTCCTTCTTGGCCAGTGCCGCATTGAGCTGTTGGCGATGCTCAGCAAACAAAGACGAAGGGAAACGCTCCTTCGGCAGCGCCAACGCAGGATACGTCGGTGATGGCGACACGATAGTGGTCCAACTTGTCATCGTGGTTGGAGTGGCCGGTTGCACAGGAGGTGGGGTCGTGACCTCGACGCGGAAGTGAACGCGCCCTTCGCGCTTGGCGTTGGGGAACAGCGAAGCAATGGAGCGAGAGAACAGCAGCCGCGAGTGAGAAGATCTTGACATCCTGCGTCTTGCACAGGAGAAGGAGTTCGCCCATCACTTCGTCCCGAAGCTTGGTGCCCGGGTCGTCAAAGTTGATGCCCTTGCGCACGAAGGCGCTGCCACGGCACAGGAACACCAACCGACCTCGCTTCTTCTCTGAGATCATGACGGTGTCTGGTACTTTGCTTAGTGTCTTGCTTGCACCTGAGCGCGTAAGTGCAAATGGCAACGCCATCTGGGGTATCTATCGACTTAGATCTGGCGGCAATGTGTGGGACCAAACACCAAGATGAATGAATGCACTACGTGGATTAGTTGGAAACCGAACGTTCGACATGCAAAGGCAAAAGCAGATGAGCTAACTGCTGTAGCCACTACTGATACCACAGAGAGACGAGGAGAGATCATCCACGACAAGCGCAATGGCAACGTGTTGAGCGGGCGACGAGAGCCCGCCTGGCCCCGTTATCTACAGCATACGCTTACTGCTTGCCACCTTTCTTCTTGGCGGCCTTCTGCATCTTGGCGGCCTGCACGTTCACCTTGACGTCGCGGGTGAAGGGCAGGTAGGTGACGCCGCCCATGAAGGGCACCAGCACCTCCGGGACCTTGACACCATTCTCGTCCTGGCAGTTCTCTAGGATGCAGCACACCGTACGCGTGGAAGCGCAGAGCGTCGAGTTGAGCATGTGCACGTACTTCTTCTCGCGCTGGTTCTCCTTCTTGACGCCGCAACGGATCTCCATGGCACGCGACTGGAAGTCCGTGCAGTTGGAGGCCGACACGAGCTCGCGGTACTCCTTGTAAGCGGGGAACCACGCCTCCAGGTCGAACTTCTTGACGGCGGCGTTGTTGAGCTCGCCCGACACGATGTTCACCACGCGGTACGGCAGGTTCAGCGACTGGTAGAACTCCTCGGCGTGACGCAGCATCTCCTCGTGCATGGCAGAGGAGCTCTCCGGGTCCGTGATGCAGAACTGCTCCATCTTGTCGAACTGGTGCACACGGAAGATGCCCCACGTGTCCTTGCCGTGCGAGCCGGCCTCCTTACGGAAGCAGGTGGAGAACCCACCGTAACGTAGAGGCAGTGAACTCTCGGTGATCCACTCGCCCTTGTGGTAGCCGCAGATGGGCTGCTCGGACGTGGCGATGAGGTACTTCTCGTCCTCGCCGACGACCTTGTACAGCTGCTCGTCGAAGTCGTCGAGCTGTGCGACAGAAGCCATGCACTCCTTGTTCATGAAGAAAGGGGGCTTGAGCATCTTGTACTGAGCCTTCATGAGGAAGGCCGTGGCGTAGGCCATGAGCGCCTGCTCGAGTAGGAATCCGTAGCCCGTGAGGAAGTAGGCGCGGTGGCCAGCCACCTGCACGCCGCGCTCGGGCTCGTAGCCGTCGATGCGGTGCAGCACCTCGTGGTGGAAGTGCAGACCGTCCTTCTGGATGGGGGTGCCCCACTTCTTGACCACCACGTTTTCGTCCTCGTTGCTCGAGACCGGGACAGTGGGGTCCACGACGTTGCCGATCTTGGGCAGCTCCCGGTCCACGAGCTCCTTGAGGGCGTCGGCCTCCTTTTTCTTCTCGGGCAGCGAGGCGGCCAGCTCCTTGCGCTCGTCGCTGATCGCCTTGAAGTCCTCCTTGGCCTTGCTGAGCTTCTTGATCTCCTGCTGCAGCGCGTTCATCTTCATGCTGATGGTCTCCACCTCGCCCTGCTTCTTGCGCCACTGTTCGTCCAGCTCGATCACCTTGTTCACGATGTCCACGTCCAGGAAGCGCTTCTGCTGGTCGGCGCGCACGGAGTCCGGGTCGCCGCCGCGCTCGGGGCGCAGGCGGTTGATGTCGATCGGCATCTTGGGTTGCTACTTGGGCTGCTGTTTGGCTGTGGGGCGCGTAGCTTTTCCACGTATGAGGGCGAAGCGGGAGCCATCGAAGGGAAGGTTTACTACCGCCACAAGACCAAACAAGTCCGGGTTGAAAATCGTGCAGTTTGTGGCCACAAGAACATTCAGCCAATCGCAGGAGTTGCTCAGCGAAACCTATGTAGGTAGTATTTTACTAACCAGTTAGATCGCAGCTATATCGAAGGTGCCCAGTCAGCGCCCAATAAATGCACGTTTTAAAAGTCGCATCCTGAATTCATAAACCACTTCAAAGATCGATGCATCGCCGTCGGGCATTACAGCAGCGTGCCTCGCTGGTGGTGGCGCTCCTGTGTGGCGGTGAATCGGTCCACGACAGTGTTGGCGTTGGTGGCGCCTTTCGTGAGCGTGGCCAGGTACGAAACCAGCAGCGCGTCGTTGTACTCCTGCGTGAAGGCCGCGTCGAAGTGCTCCGACTTCATCGCTGGCAGCTGGTTGCAAATGCTCGAGATGTGGCGCAGCAGGTTGTGGTCCAGCGGCGCCTCGCCGTTCTTCATGGCCTGCAGGAAGCGCAGCAGCACGTCCACCTGCCGGTCCAGCATCTTCACGGCGTCTCGGACGTTGCCAAGGTACGGGTGCACTGCAGCGACACACACGCACACACACCAAACGAAGGGTCAATACAATCAACAACGTGGTTACGAAGACAACACCATAATCCAAACCGTACGCGACGACTTGCTGTCATCGCCGATAGGTGCGATCTTCGAGATGTGATCGATGGCAATGCCCTCCGTCTCGGACGTCTCGATCTTGAACGGCGCCTTGACGAAGATCATCTTGGGCACGCCGTTGAGCATGTGGAGCTCCGACTCGAACAGCGAGATTGGCAGCTTCTTCTTGGTGCTCGGACCCTTGGCCTCCGGGTCCAGGATCATAAACAGCGGGCTCTCGTTGAACTCCATGACCTGCAGCAAACGAAGCTTGTCGGTCAACCCCAGCACCACCGCCACCACTCTATCAGCCAGCCAACTGCTTATTACTTACCACGCGGTGCACGGCCAGATCACTGGGCAAGGCCCTGGCGCCGACCGTGTACCACCCGAGCAGCTCAAAGCCCGGGAACACCTGCGAAACTGCCAGTCACCAGGCAACAGAAGAAAACGTCAGAAGCTTGTGGCCCTGTCCAAGCTGCAAGCCACGCACACTGCTGGATGCGCGAGGTGAGGAATTCCTTGTCGATCTGGATCTCTCCGTTGGCGGCGACGTCGTACTTCATCTCGAACGAGTCGTAGACGTCCACGTCCAGGCCCTTCTGGATGCCGAACAGCGCGCCGATGACCTGTGGCGCCTCCGTCTGGCTCAGCTGCGAGTTGCACTTCTGCCGCGTCTGGTGGTCCGCGATGTTCACGATGACCAGCGGGTGGATCTGGATCTGCCTCTCGCCGCCGCCGCTCGCGCCGCTGTCCTCGCGCTGCACCAGCATCTGCTCGTCCTTCTCCTCGGCGCTCGTCATCTGCGTGTCCTGCATCCTCGCGCGTCTCGACGATGTTTGTCGACGATCCTTCCAAGAAGATGTAACAAATGCTGTAACCGTTCGGGGACGCAGCGCGTCGGTGGCAGCAGTTGATCCGGATAGTTCGCCCCGGCTATGCATATCAGGCATAGACAGGCGAATATTATGTGGCACTTGTGTGCAATTGTCGGCGTGACGCTCCCTCGCGCTGACTATTCCGGTAACGCTCGAGCCTGTTGAGCAGCTCCTCAAGGAAACTGGACGCGGCGCGGCACGACACCAAATCCCCCCCTTCGGTCGTGTACGTCGCACTTCGGAGCACGCCGCCGCCGCCGCCGCCTGCAGTCGTCTGCATCAGCATGAGCGACCAAGTGTCGGACGACCTGCTCTGGTCCCTGGACGTACGACAACGGCGGAACTTCCGTGATGGCACACAGTGGTTTATATTCCACCCTCACTAACTATCGGCATGTCCGTTATGCTATTTCCGCAGACTCTGATCAAGAAGGATGCGGGCGCCGAAGTGGAGAACGACGCCGACCTCGTGCGCGCCAGCTTCTACACGCAGGACAACATGCTGGGCTCCTCCATGATCGGCAGCGACCTGGTCTTCGGCCGCCGCGAGTCCGTCCGGTTGCCGCCCGCCCATGACGACACCATGGGGGCCTTTGGACGACCAACGGGGCTGATGGGCTACGGCATCGAAGAGGACGAGCTGGACGACGACGAGACCATCGGCCCCATCGAGGAGCGCGTCCCCGCAACTTTGAGCGCCACGCAGCCCAGCAGCGGCAGCAGCTACTACGCCCGACAGTCTTCGAGTCAACGCAGCATCAGCGAAGACACCGACAGGTCCTTCTCCTTCGCGTCCGAGGAGGAACTCAACATCTCGGCGGGCTCGCCGCATCGGAAACGCTCGACGAGACGACTGAGTGATGGAGATCAGGGGACCTATGAGCAACGCATCGAGGCATCACTCGCTGGGTACATCACCAAGTCACTGAATGTCGAGTCGCGCATGGTCGCGGAGCAGCAAACCGACCGACAATTTACCATGAGCGATCTTGCTCACTTCAACCCGCAGTTCGGGCGTGAGGTCTATCTCGAAAGGCTAGGACAGAGCTTGCAGGGCCAGGAAGGAGGAGGGAAATCTCTGGGTTCGTATCGAAGATCGACCATGCAGCGGATGTCCACACCAGAAGATATTATTCGGCAGGGGTGGATTTCGAAACGCGGCGAGGTGGTCCGGAGCTATCGAAAACGCTGGATTACGCTGCGTCGGATGCCACAGGGCCCGATGCTGACGTACGCGAAGGACAACAGCGAAGGAGCGCCTACTAAAATGATCGACCTCAGCTCGACGTCGCGGTGCGTGGTCGTCACAGGAAAGAACGCAAAGGAGAACGAATTCAAAGTCATGACCTCTGCAGATTCGTCACGACGTGAATACTGCTTGGTAGCTGCTTCCAGCTATGAAATGACGCAGTGGGTTTGCGCGATCCAAAATGCTATCAACTCAGGAAACTGCTCGACTTTTGATGGTGCCACCGACTTCCAGCAACTGTGGCGTGAAGCGGGAATCCAAGGATTTTTAGTTCGGTACGGCGTGCGCAAATGCAGCTCACGGAATCGACTTCAGACTCGAGTTCTCGAGCTTAACTTTGCTGAGCAGACCCTTACGAATTCGCGGCGAGGAGAGACCCTTACGACATTCCATTTCACGGACATTCGCGGTATTTCAGTGAGCAGCGTGCGCTCCAGTGGTGAGGAGCATGGTATTAGCATCGATTTCCACGGGCGGCATCGATCTTGGCCAATTTTCCTGGATACTATTGAGGCACGAGATGATTTGTTTGCGATTTTGCAGCGGATTGTTGACAACGTGGTGTCTGGCGAGGATCTTGAAAAGCGATCATCTCGATTGACACTTAAGACTGGTCACCTGGAGACGAAAAATGCTGGTCCCCACGCTACGTTGCGCGGCCGCTTGTTCGTCTGCCTTCACGAAAACTGTATCGTGGTGTATCCGGCTGATGGAGACACCACCACGCGGCCGTGGTATGTCATCGCGCTTAAGGGTCTTCGTCTTTCAGCCCGAGAAGAAAAGCGGCTACTTTATATTGGACGGCTGGCACTAGCATGTCCGTCCGCTACTGACTGCCGTGGTTGGTATAACGCCATCTCAGCTGCGATGTGTCTGCCTTCGGAAATCATTGAAATTGAGCTAAAGGAGCGGGCGAAAATCCGCACTGTATTCCAGTCGTCTGTATCTCGGCTTCGAAAGTTGCTCAAGGCTAAAGTGACACCCGAGCCTAACGGACCGCCGAAGGATCAGAAGTCGGTGAATATGATGATCGCCAAACTCTGGGAGCTCGTCTTCCCAGGTGAGCCGTTTACGTCAAATACTGACCCGAAGTGGTTGGAGATTGGTTTTCAGAGAGGAGGCCCCGCGTCCGATCTTCGTTCCAGCGGCCTGCTTGGACTCTATTGCCTCATTTTCTTTGCCAGCTACCCATCGAGCGAGTTTCAACGTATCCTGAAGCGCACGCGGCATGGCGTGAGTGAAGGCAACATGAAGAATTATCCGCTGGCAATTGCGTGCATCAACGTGTCGTCGCTGTTGACTGAAACCCTCGGCTTAGGTGACGCTGGTACACACTCAGAAGGCTGCTCGCTGAACGCGATGAAGACGTACAGCCTCTTGGTTGCTCAGAGCGTCAGCAAGTCGCGGTCTTCAAAGCTGGAGACGTACTCGTCGCAGCGGCCGCTAAGCGACTACGAGACTTGGGATGATGTCATCAACGAGCCGGAAAACCACGTATTCGAGACAATCTTCTGTCTGCTCTTCCCAGTCATGGACTTGCTTTTCGTTGAGATGGGAGCGGTAAGCCTGCACCTGTGACTGAGCCAGCAACTTCATTTGTCGTTAACGATTCTGACATTGTTGTTTTCTTTTTTTTTGCTGCAGGGATACATGGAGTTTGGACAAGTCACCGTCGCGTTCCGACGCCGCGTGAACGAGATTTTCAACGCCCAGCCCAGAACACTAAAAGAGCTTCAGAAGTTGGCAAACGAGCCCTGCACTGACACGCTTTCCATGCCGACGGTGCTGAGTAAGCAGCACAAGATAGGCAAGATTAGTATGGGCAAGAAAGTAGTCAAGTCGGGCGGCATGTAGCGCGATGAAAGCAGTCGAGCTGCTTCACCCACATAGAGATTTTGAATTTGTTGGGCTTGCACAGGATAGAAATGCCATGCAATTTGCGCGAAGTTGGCCTGAAGTCATTGAGTTTGAACATATTAATGTCACATGAGTCCACAGATGAGTTCCCGCTACAACGTTTTTCGTGTACATTTGGATCATATTTGCTGGAGTTCTCCGTATACGTACGTCATGCCACGCCACCCCACGCCCCAGAAGTTGCGGCATCACCAGAGCTATTCGATCGCGGAAGCTGCGTCGTCCGATGCAAATGCAAATGTCGACCCCTTCCGCCTCCACCACCTCGTCCGGAGTAGTGATGATGCGGAGGGGGCTGGCCACGACACCCAGAGACTCCCTGATGCGCGGCCGTGCGAGCCAGGAACCGCTCCCAAGAAAGCTTCATCTCACGTAAAAGCTGCACGGACTGTTCTTTTGCTCGTTCCAAAGCCTACACGAGCATTTACGCAACATCTAGTCAGCACGTTTACACGAAACAAGCTTTGGGTAACGTTGAGGTTACGTACCGTCTCGGACGTGCTGGTAATCTGGATGTAGGCTTCCGGCATCGACTGCGGATGACTTTCCTTTTTGCCATCGCCGCGGCCATTGCTCCACTTGGTAAACGTCTGCGGCCATGGTCCGAAGTAGCGCAGCTGTGCACATGCAATAGCCTCGATCTTTTTCAAGTGAATTCCGCGCTCACCCAGCAACTTGCCTGGGAAATTGAACTTGCGTGAAATGAGTGCCTCTGTGTCAACGATGTCGTACACGTTGACTCGCGCGAAAAGGTGGGCCGAGGATACAGAACTCTCCACGCTATCACCACTTAGCACTGCATGCTTAAAGCTGTTGCTCTCACTACTCAGGCTGCTGTTGCTTTCATCCTGCCCCATCTCGTCTTGTTCCAGTGCTGAGAGCCCAAGCTTTTTCATCTGCCGCCCTCTTTCTTCCAAAACCTTTCCCTCCTCTTCTTTTCCTTGTAGCCGTAAGCATTTCCCGATTTGCTCTGGAAGGACAGACAGGACCAGCTCAATCAGTACAAGGAAAGCATCATATGTCTGCTAAGGTCTCATACATCGTACCGATGCAAAACCCAACGTCGCGCGTGTCGGGAAAAAGCTGCTGACGAATATCTTGAGCTTTCTTGTAGGCAGCAATGGCCTCCTCGTAGCGTTTCTTGGGAGCACAATGGAATTAACTGATGAGGCCAGCCATACAATAAGATACTTGCGCTAGAACAGAACCGTACCTGATCTCGATACACTCGCGCAAGATTAATGAAGATGCGTGCTGCGCGTGGGCTAATGTCATTAAAATAACGATCCGTAATCTGCAGTGCCTCCTTGATGTTTTCCTCTGCTCCGCGCCAATTTTTCTGTAATGAGGAAATACACCACGTACGACGGGGAAAATTAGGGAAAGGGAGTAGCGATAACGTTAGCAGGCAATCCGACTCGCAAACGTACCGTAAGACGCTTGAAGTTACCCATATTGTTGAGCGTAGCAGCCGTCTCGAAACTTGCGTTACCAAGCCTGCTCCGACGAATCCGTAGTGCTCGCTCATACAGACGTCCAATTTCGGCCCGCTGCACAGCTAGCTCCTCCTCACTGTCAACGACAACAACATTTAGTGACCCACGATTGCTCTTTGCCGTTGGAATATCTCGGCATACCTCAGTTGCGTTTCAAGCTGGTTGGACAGATACAGCGCCAAATTATTCAACGACTGTGCAACTTGTGGGTGGTTTTCACCAAGTGTCATCTCACGAATCTTGAGCGATTGACGATACATGCCAGCAATGTCAGGCCGAGGCTTATCCTCTCCACTATGGCCTTTACCAACATTCGGTTTGGCACTTTCCTGGCTTGGACTCGTCAGATTTTCGCTGCTGGAACTGGACCTGCTTGGGCTAGTACTAGAGCTAGAGCGACCACCTCGGTAAGTACTGCCACCTCGACGCCCTCCACTCCTTCCACCTCTCATATGCCGATCTCTAGGTTCTCGGGCGTCCTCACGCTGTGCTGCCGACGGTGACCGACGCTTTCCAGCGGTTGGGTAATTCTTGTAAAAATTGGCTAAGTTGTTCAGACTCGTAGCATATTCGGGATGACTCTTGCCCAGCACTCGACTTCGCATCTTAAGTGCTCCTTTTAACAAGCGCTCGGAATGCTGCAGAAGCCAGACATTATGTGCTAGGTATCCCCATCGATTACTCAGGCAAATACCAAACTGGTTCAATACTTCAGCTACTTGCGGGTGTTCCGACCAACCTAGAACCTCTCGCTGTAACCGTAGCGACTCGAGGTAGTGGTACTCTCCTGCCACCCAGTCGGTGACGTCACAACATGCGTAGCCTAGGTCCGTCAATAATAAAGCTTCTAGCGCGATGAGCTCGCGAATACCCACGCATGTACAACGATCATGCGCCGCAGCTGCAGCTACGGGTAGTTGCGGTTCCTCGAAAGAAGGTAACTTGTCCAGCAGCGATAGCTCGCGGTCGAATTTTGCCTCTTCCACATCCCATAGCAGTGTTGCAGGATCATTTTCTCGATTGCCGCAAGCGCAATGCAGCGAACGTGTCTCTCTTGATAGCTGCAGGCACGAGGATACCACCTGGATACGTCGTCGGGGCTCCACGCGTGCCCGGAAAATAAACCGACAGCGCACCACCAAATTGCTGTACAGAAGAGCGTCCACAATGGAGGAGTTGTTGAGCGCAGCAGCTCCTGTAGACCTCCGGCCGCCTCCAATCCCACTGCTACTGCTGCTATTGCTTGTACTTCCAGCAAAACTGCTGCTGTGGCGCTCAATAATCGGCTTCGGCGTAATTCCATCGTCCGTAAAAAACGAAGGTTCACTCTTTGACCTCATCGTACTTGCGGAGCCAGCAGGGACTTCACCAAGCTGATCACTTACAAGGTCTTGCTGGACACGACGATTACTCTCGCGTACTTGCTCAATACTCTGCTGTGTAAGCTCATGGGCCAACCGCATAGCTGATTCAATGTTGGCGCGCTCCTTGTCGAAAAGTGCTAATGTGCCATCAAATCGGTACGCGTGCGATGCTTTGGCTACGATCATGCAGTAGTAGCGGACAAAACGCCGTTTCCATGTGAGAAGTAACTCTTTACCCAGTGGAGTGCTTGTGGGCGGAGCGCCCATGGATGCCGCCACAAACGATGAAGGAGCTGAATTTGAACCCGAATTAGGTTCTGGGTCAGCAAAGCACTCCTCTCCCATACGACCAGCTTCTTCCTCTGCAAAGAGCTGCACGAGATTGTGCATACGATAACGATTTGTTTTGGAGTCGAATTCCACAAGCGACCACTGGTGGAGAAGCTCAAGAGCTACGCTTGCTGACGGCACGCTTACTTCACGAGCTTTCTCCTCTTCACTGCTCTCAAGATCGAGCAAGTCGTAGCTGTCATTTGTCATGGCTCCATCGTTGTCGAAGCCAAACCCATCCATATTCGAAAGTTGGGAACCAAGACTGCGAACGGAGGAAGCGTCATCATCTCGATTGCGACTTCGATTGCTCTTGGCATACGCATCAACAGGAAAGTAATTCGATCCCGAAGGAATCGATCTGGTCGTTGCCACACCTCCTGAACCACTCAAAGATGAAGACATCAGTGAATAACTACTGCCTCCCGCCAATTTTCCAGCCGCATTTTGCTCCTTCAGAACACTGGAAAGGACTGCTTCAGCAGCTTCAATTTCGAAGCTACCCCGGAAGAATCCAAAAGCCATGAAGGCTAACCTCAATGGTTCATCCAAATGGCAAAATGATGAGCGGATGCAGCGGTCGACACACTCTTTATGTCCCACTTGGTTGAGTCCCTTGATAGTTTCGAATCTGTGCTCGTCACGCTGCAAGGCATCACAACAAAATAATTCACAAAATCAAAGAAAATTGTGAGGCTTTCCATAACTTCCGCGCATGATAGTGCGCTGCCGTTACCTCTAAGTACTCGATCATACGCTCAGGGGTAACAGTCATTCGTGCATTAGCTAGCGCACGGCCAACAACGCGGATAGCGAGCGGGAGGCATCCACATATCCTTGCTAAGCGCTCAGCTAGCTTAGCAGAACAACCAGGTGCGACAAGGCATAGCAACTCCGTCTGCATACCACGCAAGCAAGTCAATATAAGCGCAACATGACTACAAATAAAACCATTCAGCCAGTATCCTACCGCCGTGTGCAATGGGAGCTCCGAGATTGAAAGTGAGTAAGGAGTAACGCTGGGAATGTGCATATTGCGACGGGAGGCTAGCAGCAATTTCAAGTTCGGGGCAACTGAAATAAGTTGCCGCAACAGCTCTTCACCCTTGTTCTCATCCTCGTCCAGCAACTCCTCCACCTTGTCTAGTACCAGCAAACAGTTCTTGGTCCTACAATGCAGATAATCATCAGTCAGAGATTGCAACCAACTTTATCAAAGTAACTCGGAACAAGTTTTGGGTCATCACCCTAGTTCTGCAAACACTTCTTCGTCTGTGTCTGCTGCAGGCATACCAATACTCTGTGCAATGGCGTAACGCACAGTTGAGAGTTTCTGGCCTTCCAGATCCACGTAAAATACACCATCAGGAAACATTCGCCGGCTGTGCACGAAGTGTGCAACCGAGATAATTAAAGAGCTCTTTCCGATGCCTGGTGCACCTAAGCACGCTGTCACAGCATTTTCGCGGAGCGACTTGACCATTAGATACGTTTCAGTATTGCGGCCGATAAATTGGCCATGCATGGACGGTATGTTGGACGGATACCGTGGGGTGTAGTCGCGTAGCTTGCCGTTCGGGATATCACCAAAAAGCACAACGTCGTGTGAGGCCGTCCCCAGCAACAGGAATTTGCTGGATTCATCGTGTGGGAATGCCAATGCGTGACCCTTGCAACAGCATTGAGTTGCGCTGTGTTGCGAATGCCGCGAACCATCACGCATCCACGTACACGTCGGCTCGTGGAGATGTCTGCCACAAAAACAAAAACAAAACACACACAAAACATTTTAGAATAGCACACATGCAATCATTGAACACCCTGCAAACAAGTCCACATGCAAAATAAAACCCACGCGCAGCAGCAAGCAGCCCTCTTCTGTGTAGGAAGTGCACGCACCGCACCCTTGGCGATCTCGAACGCCGTCGACACCGTGTGTCCATGAAATAGTGACAGATAAAAATGTTTTGCAAACATCGTAGCCGACGCGTCGACCACAAGCGAGTCCGAATGCACGGCCACGACGTGTGGGATCCCCGCGTTCAAGAACACCGAAGCAACCTTCTGGCTGTGGCAGGCATTGACGAACACAAGCTGCACAGTGCCGTCCAGTGGCTTCGGGTCCGCAATTGAAGCCTCGGCCGCCTTCATCTCCACCGGCGCCGCTCCTGGCACCTGCTTCTGTCGTCGGTTACCCGAGAACATCAACTGCCTCAGCGCATCGGGCGTAATAAGGTGCGTGCAGCCTGCTCCATCCTCGAAGCACAGAGCAGCGCGTTGCCCCAGTCCGTGGCCCGAGAAGTGCAGCACCGTGCACTGCCAGGCCGTCATGAGGCTGCGCAGGATATCCGCCGAGGCGATGTCGAAGCGCACGTGGATGGCCTTATGTTGCACGTCCGTGAGCAGCGAGTTGCTGATCTCCCGGCGCTCCGCCTCCAGGTCCAGCTTCTCCATGGGGTAGATGCGGTGGCGGCTGTCCTTGATCACGAGCGGCGCCGCGTGCAGCACCACCAGGTCCAGCGCGTTGTCGTCGCGAGGCAGCCAGGCCCGGTTAAGTTGCTGCGAAGTTGCCGTTGAAGTGGCCGCGGATGCCGTTGAAGTCGATGATGACGTCGACGCATCGCCGCCCGGCGTGGCTGAAGACGCAATCAGCGCCTCGAGGGCCTGTGAGATCCGCACGCGGTCCCCGAAGGCCGCGATGCCCAGATCGTCGCGCAGCGCGTTGCGCGTGAGCTCCGGCAGGATGGCGCCCGATATCTTGTTGGCGGCGAAGAGCTCCTCGTGCTCGGCGAAGCCCTGTGCGCGCAGCCAGCGCCCCACGTCAGCGCAGGACCAGGCGCTCCACGGCGCGGCCGGCACGGCGCCCTCCATTTTGAAGTGAAAGTGAGGCAGTCAGTCGACGTGAGAATGTACCTATACGGTGGTCAAGTACGGTGTATCTTAAAGATTGCATGATTAGTATCAGTACTGATGACGAGGTCAGACTCAGATCTGAGCCCAATAATGGCGCTTGGGCCATCCATTAATTGCTACGCGGGGAATGGCGTCGACTGGGGGCAAGAAGCGGCCGCGCGCGGACCTGCTGTCGTCGCTTGACGCGGCGTTCGCGTCCACCGCGCAACCTGCAGCGTCCAAGTACACGGTGCAAGCTGCGGCGCAAGCGGCCCCCAAGGACAACAAGCAGCAGGCCTACCAGCACTCGAAGCGCAAGCGCAAGGACAAGACGCGCGACAAGGGCGGCAATCGGCGAGGAGACGGCAAAGAGGCGCGCAAACATGCGGGGAAGGAGGGCAGTAAGAAGAAGGAGGTGAAGGTCGACCCGCTGTACGAGAAGATGGACGCGGAGCTGCTGGCCATTGGACTCAAGGACTGCTCGCTCGTGAGTGACAAGGCTGGGATGGGAGGCTGTTTATGGGGCAATGCTGACATGTACTTGTGCTTTTTGTTTGTAGCAACGGCAAGCCAAGGTGCTGACAAATCCGCGTGTGCTGCACGAGACATTCAAAAACTATTTGGAGTCGGTGACGCACGGCACGAGGGCAGGATCGAACGCCGTCGACAGTCTTAAGAACAAGGTGCTGTCTTTGGACAACCCCTTCAAGACAACTGCTGCCGAGACGACGGAAAAGACGATTGCGGCGGCTAGTAGGAAGCAGACAGCTAAGCTGCTGAGTGCGCGTCGGCGCCGGGAGCTGGGACTGCACATGCTTGGTGGGGAGGTGAAGTACAGCGACGCCGAGCAGCTCAACGACATCTGGACGCGGTATGTGAGCCAAATGATTGAGAGCGAACTCAGTGAAGTGCAGCCAATTACCGAAGAGGGGCAGCGTAGGCGCAATGCGAAGCTGCAGGCAAAGCTCAAGTACCTGGACCTGTCTGGATGCCCGCTCGAAGGTGCGTCGGAAATGCATGTACAGCGCATCTTTTGTTGGTGTGAGTGATAGTAATGTGTCGTTGTTGCATTTGTGTCTTTTCGCAGTGATTCAATCGCAGAACCCGTGTAATGTTGGCCTCAACGGCATCGTCGTGACGGAGACCAAGCAAACGCTGCAGATCTGCTGCCCTATATCGTCAAGCAACGCTAAAAGCAGTGGCGACGGCTCCGTCCGCAGTACGTATTCCGTGCATTCACCAGTAAACGACTTTGTCTCGTGGTTTGCTAAGATCCGAAATCTGGGCGTTGATGTGTACAGCGCTGGTGAAGTCCGACTCGCGTTTCAACGTTCGTCTCAACCCGACACGCAGCTTGGTCCTCGATGGTGCCTGGTTTGCCGAGCGAGCGCAGTAGCTGGCGTCTGAGGCGTCGTCTAAGTTAGCGATTGTATCGACACGCAACACTAGACAAAGCACTTCAACATGTATCCATTTCACCATTGATTACGTCCCAAACTCCTTGTACCCATGTAAGTAACACATGTATAGTATAGTTTTGTTATTGTTACAACTGTTTTGTATATTTACAGTACCGGTATCTAATATACGTCAGTCGTCCTTCGACAATGGGCAGCAGCATCGCGCGCCTGCTGCTACTGGGCGTGGCCTTCCACGCGCTATGCGTCCGCAGCATCTTCGACATCTACTTCCAGTCGCCCGTGGAGACCTCCATCCGCAGCGCCAACTACACCTCGTCGCCTCCAGCCAAGCGCGTCATCATCTTCACGTTCGACGGCTGTCGCGTCGACAAGCTCTTCAAAGCCGTCGCCGGCTACGCAGACCGCTACGACCTCAACCCGGACAGCGATGCATCCACCTCCCAGTTCACCTCCGACAGTCGCGTGCCTTTCCTGGGCGACGTGATGCGCAATCGAGGCAGTTGGGGGGTCTCGCACAACCACGCGCCGACCGAGAGTCGCCCGTGTCACGTGGCGCTGACCGCCGGGATGTACGAGGACCCGCACGCCGTCTCCACGAGCTGGAAGCAGCACCCGGTGCCCTTCGACTCGGTGTTCAACCAGAGCAGGAACGCCTTCATCTTTGGCAATAAAGACGTCGCGCCGATACTCGCGGCTCACGCACCACAAGCTGTGGAAGAGCACTACACGGCAAACGAGGAGGTCGCCATGGTACGGGAAGACACGACGCTGTTGGATATGTGGGCGTACCGCAGAGTGAAGGAGCTGTTTGCCAGAGGGACGGAAGCGAGGGATCCGGAGCTGTACAGGACGTTGCGTGACGACAAATTGGTGGTCTATTGCCATTTTCTGGGCACCGACTTGACAGGACCCAAGTATGGAGCAGATTCGAGAGAGTACTTGGAGAACATTGCAGTGGTGGATGGATTGATCGAGAAGACGCAGCGGATGATTGAGGAGTATTATGGAAACGATGGACGCACAGCGTATGTAGTCAACGCCGACCATGGAATGGATCTTCGTGGTGACCATGGTGACGACGCTCCGGCTAAAACGCGGACGGCGATTATTGCGTGGGGTGCTGGTGTCCAAGGCCCTGAGGCGGCGAAAAAAACTGACAAGGAGGAGTTTGATATTGAGTTGCCTACGCGATCTAGAGCCGAGGTTCAGACACGGCTGCAGTCCCAGGAACGCGAAGAGCAAGTGGCCGCTCGTGAATGGGGAGCAGTGCTAGGTTTCAAGCGCAAGGACGTTATGCAGACAGATGTGGCAGCACTTGTCAGTGCCTTGGCAGGTCTTCCGTACCCCTGCAACTCGGTAGGAGTTCTACCGTTTACTTACTTGATGAAGGACAAGTATCGCGCAAATGCCATGCGCGCAAATGCACAGCAACTATACCAGCACGCGTCGCGCAAGGAGGAGGCAAGGCGCGCTCACCGGGGTTTGCTTTTTGTTCCGTACTCACCTCTTCACTACCGAGTACCAGACCTCGAGGCCCATATTGACGAGGCCATCGATAGCATCAGTGAAGGCAAAAGTCACGCAATTCATGATGATGCGCACCGCGTTGTGGAAGTATTGAGCCAGGAGATGATTGATATTTGCCGGGATGCGATCGTGTATTACCAGACGTACGACTGGTTGTATTTACGGGGATCAGTCGTGCTTGGTTGCGTTGGCTGGGCTCTAGTCATGATTGTTGCCTATCTACATCCCCAGAAATTTCGCTCACGGTGGCTCTTGACCCATACGATTGACATTAAGTTTCTTGCTACCGTGGCTGCAGTGACGTGGTGGCGGCTTCTTGCGGATTCGCCGCCTATGTATTATCTGTACGGGTTGTGCCCTCTTGTGTTTTGGACATTTGTTTGGAGACATCGTGGTCAACTCCTAGCAGTACTTCCTCATGGGAAGGGCTCCGGTTGGAAATGGAGTGTTCATGTTGCGTCGACTCTCCTTTGCTTGGAGCTGGTCGTTTTCGGTTTCCAACGTCGTGCTGCATTCAGCTTTCTTTTTGTTCTGCTGGCATTCCAACCGCGGATCATCAATTGTAAACGACTCAAATCGAGGGGAAGCGTGCAGGTGAAAAACCGTCTACACTGGAGAATGTTGCTGACGCCAAGTTTCTACTGGTCTACAAGCTGTCTTTTCATTGCTATTTTCCCGTGCCTGCCGACCGATTACGACGATAACACACCCTTGGTTCATCTTGGTGCGTTGCTGGTATTGGTCTTCACCTCTATTGTGATTCGCAACATATCGGCTACTCACGATCGAGCATCCCAGTGGAAAGTGGTGCTTGCATCTAGAGGACCTCCGGTGCTTCTGGCTATGCTGGTACTGCATTGGACGACAGCTTACCTAAAAAGCAAAAGCACACCGCCATTTTTCCTTGTGGCACTGAACTGGATGGTCGCCATCGTCCCACCGATATGGTTGCTCGTTCAAATAACATGCCAGAGCAAAACGCCCGGGTTGCGCTTGTTCAAACTCGAGAAAGGTGGCGACTTGGAAGGCCAGCAAAGCTGTGGAGAAGTTACGCGCGTGGTGGTTGTGCGACTAATGAAGGTGGTCTTAGCGTTTGCGCCGGCCTACATATTGCTTAGCACATCCTACGAGGTGCTATTCTACGTAGGGTTATGCAGTGCGATTGCTTGTTGGGTGATGCTGGAAGCAAAGCAGACTTTTACCGGAGAAGTTTCAGTGTCTAGTGAGGTTCAGCGAGCGTTGACGTTTTTACTGTTTGCCCAAGTTTCGTTCTGCGCTACCAGCAGCGTGGCCAGCCTGACAAGCTTTCAGATTCCATCAACTCGACGGTTCCTGCCAGAACCCGCTCCCTTCATAGCTCAGGCGCTTGTCGTGCTGAAGCTCCTGATTCCGTTCGCAGTTGTTGCGTGCGCTTTCCGCCTTATCCTACTGCTACCGTCGGGAGCTGTCTCGACACGTGAAAAAGAGCTCCGCGGAAAGTCTTTATGGATATTGAGATATTTTCTTCTAGCAGCGTCTTTGGCGGAGATCCTCGCTGTGCAGTTCCTTTTTCTGGTGAAGAATGAAGGCAGTTGGAAGCAGATGGGGAACTCCATCGCGAACTTCTGCATCGTCAATGGCCAGATCGTGCTTTTACCCGCCATTGTTTTGTTTGCCTGGGCTTTTGTTCACGACCTCGAAACTGTTGGCAGCGGGTATGAGTTAGTGGGTGAAGACGAAGACGATAAAGCCAACTAGAAATCAAAGTTTCATCTTAACTCCCGGTGTGAATGGGGCCGCTTCCCGTGGAGTTAGTTATACACCGCTACTTCGGAATTGCGGATCTTTTTTCAATTCATTTGCACGTAACAAGCTGCGACCAGGATAGCTCGGACGCACGGAGAGAGGCTATCAGCTCCACGTTTTCAAGTGCCAGTGAATATTCACGTGCGACACGAGCCTTGGCGTTTGCATGAACGACTTTGCAGTCCAGCCCGCTTCCGCGAAGATGATACAGATGTACACGAGCGCGCCCAAGTTTTAGAACAAGCAGATTCCACGGGTCGCTCAAGAACACCAGGTTCATAAGCATACGCTGCGCGCTTGATGCCGAGCTTGTAGCGATCTCATCACCATTAGCAGCAAGGTTAGCATCAGTACCCGCCTCGCTCGAGCCTTGCTTCTTGTTAGTGTTACGTTGGCTCCGCTGACTTGACCACGGGGTACTAGCAGTCAGCATACCGAGTAGAGGTCCCAGTAGATCATCATCCCAACTCACTGAAAGACAACTGGGTTCCCAGAGAGCTCCTGCAGCACTTGGAACGGCCGAGCGAGCAAAGAACAAGGGATCAGGGACTGCATCTCCCTTCACCTGGCTATTTGCCTGACTGAAGTTTGTCGGTTTGACCCACCGACGTCGGTGCCAGCGCATCAGCGCACGCACCGCTAGGATAACGACCACGTAGATGATGGCAGCAAGAGCGACGGCCAGCATATCGCTGTAAACTCCTTCGAGGTTCATTTTCCACGCATCCAGTGTCTCGGAGCGCAACAACATAAAAGTTGGTACGGGTTCGACCTCATTAGCCTCCAAGATGCGAGCATCGCGGTCGTCGACAGCGATTCCTCCATGTGCTACGAAAGCAACAGCACCAAGAGCCAACGCCGGGAGCAGATGGCCACGAACTCCCGAGACTCCGTGCGATGGAGTCCACGCCCCCGCTGAGGTCTGAAGCAACGCTCGAACCCGTGCAAGCAGCGCCATGAGCCAAACACTGCGCATATGCACAGCCAGCCAAAGCGTCAACGCGGAGAAGCTATCCGTTGCGCTTTCCCCGCCGTCATCTTCCAGTTCGTAAAGTATCAGAGCGTCGATGATGTGTGCACTTGCGTAGCAAAGCACGGGTAGCCAACTGCCGTACACAACGACCTGACTTGGGACAGCAAAGAAGACTTGTAAAGTACGTGTCAGCCTCGACGCACCCGTGCTTGCAATTTTGCCGACGGCTGAGCCTACTACGGTATAGCAAGCGACGAGCAAACACAAGACCCTCACGATCACATACATCTGCCCAATGAAGCGCAGAGTACATGCCAGGGAGCTCCACTCGAGAGCATCGGTGTAGAGGACCTTGCCCTCAACACGCTCGTCAAACACAGTTGTGGTGGTGCAGACACCCTCGTCAGTGCATTCCCGAACCCGGTACAGTGCCACAACGTTGTAAATCTTGTGCGCAAGCAGTACAGCGCCCCCCAGTCTTGTCAGCGGGTCCGATTCGGTCTCAACCAGGGTGACGTCAAGCTTTTCACTCTTGGCCAGAGTCTTTTGTAGCGTTGCAGCTCGCGACGACACAGTTTCCCAAAGCGCTTCACTCCCACTGCCGTCGACTGGTAATGACGCCGCCCATGGCTTCTCACACAAGAGCGGCCGGTCCAAGTCGTCCACACACAAGTCCACTCCCGGGTTGGCGGGGTCAAGGTCAGCGAACGTAGTGGCCCACACGCTGAGCCAATACTTGTGGTCCAGCAAGTTGCGCGACAGGAAGCTAGTGCTGCTACTCGCAGCGGTGGACCCCGAGGCTGCACTGCTTGTACCCGTCCAGCGAGCTTTGGCACGCGCCGCAAAGCAGACGCGTTGGGGGAACGCGCTCAGTTCACCTCGTGTCATGAGCGCGATGCCGTCGTCTGTCTGGGCCACATTCTTGTAGCTTGTAGTGCTCGGTGCGTTGGCTACCAGGGCTTCAACGAGGGTGTCGAGCATGTTGAACACCGTCGTCCCGGGCAGGGAACCAGCGCAGTCGCTGCTGTACGCCGAGTGCGCGGAGTGCGCACTAAGGATGCACGCGGGCCACGACGAGTCCAGCTTCGGGGACGCCTCCAGCAGATCTCGAGCCGTGCGCAAGCCGTACGAGCTCGGGGTAAACTTGTAGAGCGCCGTGGAGACCCCCGTGGAGACCCCGTTCGTGACGGCCGTGCCGTTCCGGAAGATCGTGCGGCCTGGCAGCGCCGTGGGTCCGTACACCGTGAACACATTTGGCTCGATCTGTACGAACGGGAGACTGTCGACACTCGAGCCCGCCCGCGGGACGTCGGACACGAGCAGCGCGTAGGCGAAGAGGGCGAGGAGGACGCGGAGAGCCGTGGACGCCGGCAGCCTCTCCGCGAACGTGGCCGTCTCGCGCGCGCCTTCCGGGTGCATGGCATGCAGCAGCAGCGACGAGCGTTTGCGCTGCCAGTTGCTCTCCGCGGGGACAGCGGCCGCGGACGGCGGCGGCGCTTTCCCTCGACTCTCCGCGCTCGTCTCCACCTCGTGGCCTTGGGTCTGCGCGCGTGCGTTCTTGGAGCGGCTGCTGCCGCTCCCATCGCCGTCGGCGTCGTCCACGCCCATGGACAGAAAGCTATTTAATACGCGACCAACGGCCGACCCGCCGGGAGCTCAGCAGTTTCGCGGTGGATACGATGCCCCCACCATCCACCCAGCGCCATGCTCGTGCGTCCGGCAACAAAGCTTTGCGCAGCTTGAGAATCCATCCAGGCGTGTGACTTGCAGGCTTCTGCAAGTTGCAGCCATTTGCAGTGGGTTCCCACACGTGATTGGTCGAAAAGCTGCCATGCGGGGAGACTCAGGGGTTGTATGCTGCTGATCATTCCCCGACTCGCCTTGCAGCGCTCGCCTCCTCTTCCGCCCGCCATCATGAGCGTCGACTGGTCGCTCGAGTGCTGCAACGACAAGCAGTTCCTGTCCATCTTCCTCATCATCTGCTACGCCGTCGCCATCTTCAAACTGTGAGCGCTGCGCTCGTGTGCTCGCTCGCTCGAAGGGTCCGCTGACCTCGTCACCTCTCTCTCTCTGCTGCTGCAGATGGCGCGTATCGATCCTGCACCCGTTCAAAATCCTGTACGTCGATCTCCTGTGTCGCAGGTGACAACAGGGGAGACCCGTGCACTAAACGGGGTCGTGCTGCTTGCTGTGGCTGATGCAGAACGGTGTTCCTGCACGAGCTGGGGCACGCGACGGCTGCGTGGCTCACGTGCGGCAGCGTAAGGAGCGCCCATTGAGCGCAATACTGGGGAGTGACGCTGTAGCTGATGGGGGTGTTGCTGCATTGATACAGGTTAAGGGGATGGAGGTGCATCCGGATGAAGGCGGCGTGACCAAGACCGTTGGTGGACTGCAGTGGGTCATCCTCCCAGCTGTGCGTTGCTGTTGCCGAGCTCTGCGTTGCAACACTGGAGAGAATGGTGACACGTTTGTTTCTGTGCCTTGTGCTGACTGCAGGGCTACTTGGGATCGGCGGTGTGGGGCATGGGGCTGACGATCGCGAGCGCCGACAAGACGGCGTCGGAGGTGGCAGCGGGCGTCCTCATCTTCTTCCTGCTCATCTTCATCTTCTACGCGCACAATGGATACCTCCGCATCCTGAACTTCAGCTTCATCGTGCTGCTCGCTGGCCTGTTGGCGCTGAACATTTGGACGACTTTCGACGCGCTGCAGTACGTGACCCTCTTCCTCGGCGTCATGAGCTGCCTCTTCTCGGTTTACGACATCTGGGACGACCTCATTTCCCGCCGCGTAAACGAGAGCGACGCGTCGGTGTTCGCCAAGATGACGCACACTTCGAGTCGCTGCTGGGGGGTCATCTGGGGCCTCATTGCGCTCGTCTCGCTCGTCGCTGCCGTCTATTTCAACCTGCTCGTTGCAGAGGACTCCGGCGAGTCGCTTACCAACATTTCCGACGCGTCCACGGGCACCAAGATCGCACTGGCCTGTGCCGTCGTCATTGTGGCTCTCGCTGTAGTGCACACTGGATTCACGCGCAGGTGCATGCTGCGGAAACGCGAGGGTCTCGGTAGTTACTTTGCCGCATAAGCTTAGATTTGATGGCTACGGTTCCCACAGCAGCTACCCTTGAGCTGTCTCCATCGCCAGGTGCCAAGGGGCTACACAGAACGTAGGCACTAACGCTGCGGCGAATCGGCCAAATGATAATTCTCTTTCTCCTCTGTAGAGTCCATTCCGGCATCGCAATCATCAGATAATAAACGATTCCAACCTATGCACTACCTACCAAAACACCACGCGCTCAACAAGCGCGCACCTTATAGTTCTAAGGACATTCATTGTCCGCGAAAGGGCTTACGGTCTTTATTCTCTTGCGCCTTGACTCTAGAACTACCTACGGAAGAATGCCATTGGTCATGCGCTGGAAGTTGTCATATTGGCGCGTGCTGTAGTTGTTGTTGCTCTTGCGGATGAGCGACAGCATGTGTGCAACAGTCTCTTGCTTGGACAGTGTCAGCTTGAAGCGAGAGCGCAGGCGCAATAAAATATAATCAGCGTCGATGCCCAGGAAGCACGGATACGGCGACTGGCGTGACATGACGTCCACAAGGTCACAAATCTCGTCGCAGTGCTGTTGACACGCAAGGAAGCCTCGCGTGCATAGCGTAACGTACTCCTTGAAGCCCTCGGAGTCCTGGCCACCCATGGTCTCCACCATCTCGGCTGTCAGCTTGAATGGGGCTGTCTCGATGCTCAGCATTCCACCAGGTGCGATACCAAGCAGAAAACCATAGTCGATATGGATAATGTGGCCTTCGTTGTCCAGCATGATGTTTCCGTTATGGCGATCCTTGATTTGGAGGAAGTAGCACACAAGTGAGTACCCAGCCATAGACTGAATGAACTTCCGCCGCGCTTCCTTGAACCGGTGGGAGTCCGGTGGACCATACGATTTCTCAAAGTGATGAAGCAGTGAAGCGTAACCTTCGCGCTTCTTCAGACCGTCCAGAGAAATTGCGTTGATCAGAGTCTCAATTAGTCCAGTGGACGAACTCGTAGCAATGATGCGATACCTCTTCACCCACATCGGCAAATTCGCGCCCCTGAAGATTTCAACGAACTTCTGAATCAACTGCAGCGTAAACACCTCTTGGCGAAGGTCATCATTACTCTTGCCGATCATGGACACGATGTCCCACCCGGGTAGGTGGCCGTAAGGCGACGCAGCCATCAGTCTTGCTCGCTTTGAGCTCCAGGACTCGCCAAATGCTGCCTCAAAGTCTCTGCGGCGTGCCTTTTCACGCTCAATTGCCTCTGCTGTCAAGTTGCCTGTTGCTAAGTCCATTTCTAGTGACGTCGAAGGTTGGCCCTCAGCCGTCACTCCGTCTGCATTCGTGCCACCCACCACATTTTCAGTAGGCTGCATGAGGACTGGTGGCGCCGTTGACGGCGTTGACACAATGTCAGGGACATCAATTGGTGTCTCAGGAACTGGGGCACGACGAGGGACAGCGACTGGGGTGTGATACGGCTCCGGAACAACAGGAGGGGGAATCATAGCTTCCGCTTGGACTTCTTCGGCATCTTCTGCATCACCAGCAAAAGCTTCACTGGCCTGATGTCCAATGAGCTGACCAATCTCATCATCCTCGACGTAGTTGACTTCTGAAGATTCGAGCGCATTTAGTTTCTGCCTGGAAGGCGACCGCGGCGACTCTGGAAGCGAGGCATCTTGCTGTTGGTCCTCGTCAAAAGGGTTGCCACGAATCACCTCGAAGATCAGCAAAATAGGCACGCGTGCTTTCGTCGAGAAGGCTGTACCTTCTTTTGTGGGTATCCGCACGATACGCTCAAAAGGGTCTGTGGCTTTTACCAGCGGTACATACGCCATGGGCGGAAGGTGCAGCTTCTCCAAATACGATGGCAGGTGAGCCTTTCGATCCTGAATAGACGGCACGAAACGCAGTGCCTCTGCGATATCAGTGATCTGTTCCACGAAGTCGCATTCATCTGCAAAGTGCTTCGCCAGCAGGGACTTGTCTGTCTGGCTCAAGCGCCGCATAGACTCACTGAAGATACTGGTTGGTTGGTTATCAGTATCCTCCTCTTCAAGAATAGACAGCCGCTCGTCTTGTTCGTAGTCGTCGCCTGTGGGGTGTGTCAGCAGCATGGAGTCAAGATCTTCTTTTGGAGTAAGCAGATGCTGTTGAAAGCGCGAAAAATCACGGAATCGGCTGTCCACATCACCATCTAGCGAGCTGCTACGATCTGTCCCGTTCCTCGTCAAGGACAGTGTCCCGTTCCTCGCCATGGGCGGTGACAGAGGTGAGTACGAATCCATGCCTGCAGGAGACCCGGTAGCGGCAACAAGATTGTGCGCTTGGCGACGATGGATTGCAATCTCTTCTGTCAGCTTTACGATAACCTGCAACTGGTCATCAGTAGGCATCGGCAGGTTACGTTTGTGTACCTGCGATGCCTCGTGCTGGGGATCACGGCTGAGCACCGTGGCACGGTCTACACCTGCGACCTCACGCTCAATCTCCACCATCAACCGCACCACACGCGCGTATTTGTCCTGCATCTCCTTGGGCTTTCTCGGGTCAAACGAGTCTTCGAGTGCACCTTGAAGCTGCCATCGAAGAAGAAGGGCGAGGTGAATGGAGCGCGAGCACACCGACAAAATGAGCTCGTCCAGCCAGAAGATTTTCTCGAAGTCAAAATTCGGAATCGATAGATACGCGTGAACAATCTGGGGCCAGTAGAACTCCACTTGGTTGATACGCGTGTACGAAAAATGCAGCAGCTTCTCCACAATAGGCTTGAACAACAGAGGATCACTATCCAATTGCCGATGCAACAAAATCACAGCGCGGTAGACGCTAAAGCTGCGTGCACGGAACTCGCGGTGCAAGCCCAATATTTTCAGGTCTAGCGGAATTTCTGGATGGTCCATCGTGTGATCATAAAATCGTCGGTCCTTTAGCAAAATCTCCTCGCATTCCTCTGCGGTAATTACTTTTGCCTTAAGCAAGTCGATAGCAATCTTAGCCGACTCGGTCTGCAGCGGACGCTTGGGCATAATAAGCTCAATCGGCGCCTCCGGGTTCAGTGGTTTCGGGTACAAGCAGATACCCGCCTTCAGGCGCTCCACCATCGCACGCAAGTAGTTGATGTAATTCTGCGCCTCATAGCAACGGTCACACACGCGCTTGGCGTAGTAGTGCGATCTCTGCGGGAGCGGGACCTTGTGTGTCGTAAACTTATCGCAGTACAGTCCGTCACAACTGTTGCAGTTGTACAACAACGTCGCGGCAGTCGGCGCCGCTTGTCCCACAGCAGCAGCTTCCGCTGCCAACCGGGTGCAATCCGGACACTTACACGTCACATCCGTCTCAGTAGTGGGCACCGCCACCGTGCTCACGGGCGAGATGGACACATCCAGCGACGCGTGATGGAAGAACGCCGCTGCAAGGCGTGGTACGGTGGTCTCCACTGTCGTCTGGATCGCTCGGATCCACTTCTCCTTGTCCATGGCCGTGTCGGCGTAGGCATAGAAGACCTTGTTTTGCGCCGTCGCAAACAGGAAGCCGTTCTGGTAAATGTGCATGTTGCCTTTGCCGTCCCACTCCTGCACCCCCAGCACGTCCACCTCGCCCTTAATCCGCAGCATGTGGTACGCATCCTCCTGCGTGCTGCTCGCAGAACCAAATGATACACGAGATTCAGAGCTTTAGCACACCACGGACCCACCAAACAGACGCAGCACTACCTGGCCTACCTATAGTAGTGGAAGGACGTGCCCACGAGGAAGCAGTAGCGTCGCAGCATGGGCGGCGGCGACGACGGACTGGTGCGAAAGGTGAGGTAGCCCTCGCAGCTGGCGCGCGGGGCCTTCATGGCGCTCCACGAGATCAAGCGCGGTCCGCGGCGGCGGCGACGTCTCGTGGTGGTGCTCGGCGTCTACGAGCGCTCGCAGTGGGGCGCGGGAAGCCAATCTGCGCCTTGCCGGGCGCGGTCTGCGGTGTAGCGGACGACAGGCGATTACTCGTCGCCGACGGGGCCGATACTCGCGTTCAGCGGCTCGCCAGGCAGAGGAGACGGCGGGGAACACGACGAGGCTGGAGCGGCCGGCTGCGCGTCGCTGGGAGGGGAGTTGCAGCGAGAGAGGGGAGCGGGCCCGGGGCGCGAGCCTTCTCTCTTCAAGTGGGCGTTGCTGTGTTGTGTGGAGGCTCCCTCCCCGCAGCTGAGGGTACTCTACTATCTTTCGGGTACCGGTACACCCTAATGCATGTAACCCTAGTCGTACTTAGTCGAGAGCCCTAGCAAACGAAGAGACTGGTACAGAAGAGGTACACTCAGTTTTGCTGGTTGCGAGCCCACCAGCACTTGCAACACCGTGCCCAGTGTCAATAGCGACAGGGACCCGGTGGACGCGATGGCTCGCGGGAAGAAGACTGCGGCGCCGCTGAAGGCGTCCACGCCCAGCGCCAATGGCGGCAGAAGAGGCAACAAGAAGACGGCGGGCGTTGCCGCGAAGAAGCAGAGCAAGCAGCAGGTGCAGGCGCCCGCCCAGGGCAACAAGCAGCCCGTGAAGGCTGCCAAGCTGCCCGTGAAGGAGGCGAGCGAGAGTGAAGGGGAGGAGGAGAACGATGAGGGAGCCAGCGAGACGGAGGACAGCGACGAGGCAGACGATGAGGAGGACGACGAGTTCGAGGACCAGGGATCGTCCTCGGACGATGACAGCGGCGACGAGGAGGGCGATACCGACGACGCCGAGCTCACGGAGCTGGAGAAGAAGACGCGCCACTTCACGGTGGACCGCGAGAAGGAGGTGCAGAAGATGCGCGAGGACGGATCGCTCTCGCTAGCTTCACAGCTGCACGTGGACGACCTGTCCTCTGACGACGAGGAGAATGTCAACACCATTGGCAACGTGCCGCTCCGGTGGTACGAGGACTACGACCACATTGGTTACAATGTGGACGGCAAGAAGATCATGAAGTCGAACAACGGTGACGGCATTGACAACGCTATCGCTGCCAAGGATGACCCGAACTACGAGTACGTTGCTGTTGCTGGTAGTGCTTGGGCAGCTGAAATTGATGTGGACTGATGACATGTTTTGATTTTCTTACAGCCGCACGGTGTACGACGCTTACAACGACCGCAAGATTGTCATTTCGGACCGCGAAATGGAAATCATTCGTCGTATGCAGGCCGGTGCTTTCGCGCACCCGGAGTTCGAGGCTTACCCGGACTACGTCGACATTTACTCCTCGAACAAGATCATCCACTCCATGGGCAACGACCTTGAGCCCAAGAGCCGATTCCTGCCTTCGAAGTGGGAGCGCATGAAGGTTATGAAGATCATGAAGGGCATCAAGGAAGGTCGCATCAAGATTGACCAGGAGCCCGAGAAGAAGGCCGAGGTCTACCAGATGTGGTTCGACGATGACCAGGCGCTAACTCGCAAGGGCCCCGCTAACGTACAGGCCCCAAAGATGCCGCTTCCGGGTCACATTGAGTCGTACAACCCTCCGGATGAGTACTTGTTCACCAAGGAGGAGCGCCGTGCTTGGGAAGAGGCCGAACCGGAGGACCGTGAGACGAACTTCATGCCGAAGAAGTTCAAGTCGCTGCGTGAGGTATGCGGCTACAATGGTTTCGTGCGTGAGCGCTTTGAGCGCTGCCTGGATCTGTACTTGGCACCCCGTGTCAACAAGCGCAAGCTGAACATTGACCCGGAGTCGCTCGTGCCGGAACTGCCGAAACCCCAGGATCTACGTCCGTTCCCCAACACGTTGGCGCTTGTCTTCAACGGCCACACCGGCCGGATTCGTTCGCTGGCTGTGGACCCGTACGGCCAGTACGTGGCCTCAGGCTCGGATGACTTCACCGTCCGGATCTGGGAGCTTGAGACCGGGCGTTGCCTGCAAGTGTACAACATTGGTGCTGTGGTGCACAAGCTGTCGTGGAACCCGAACAAGGACCATCAGCTGCTGGCCGTCGCGGCTGCCAAGAAGGTCTTCATCATTGCTACCGGAACGGGTAGCGCCGACCAGACGGAGCTTACCAACGCTCTCGTGGGCGATGCCGACGACAGTATCCAGACTTCCAACGAGAAGGATGGCAAGACAGACAGCACTGATGCCGATGTCCAGGTTGTGGACGAGGACGAGGCCACGGTGGAGGCCGACGCGCTCAAGAAGAAGGTGCCAGTGACCTGGCGGTTCTATAGCGGCACGAAGGACAAGCACAAGTCAAAGAAGGCTGCGGAGCGGCCGTGGCTTGAGCGTCGTGTGGGCACTGGAATTCGAGTTGTGCTGCACCACACGAGCGACGTGAAGGACGTGGCTTGGCACTACAAGGGCGACTACCTGTCTACGGTTGCCCCCGGCGCCGGCTCCGGAGCGGTGCTGATCCACCAGCTCTCGAAGCGGAAGACCCAGAACCCGTTCCAGAAGAGCGTGGGCCAGGTGCAGTGCGTGCTGTTCCACCCGTCCAAGCCGTTCTTCTTCCACGCCACCCAACGCCACGTGCGCGTGTACAATCTGGTGAAGCAGTCGATCGTGAAGAAGCTTTCTTCGGGCGTCAAGTGGATCTCGAGCATGGCGGTGCACTCGAACGGTGACCATCTGCTTGTGGGCAGTTACGACAGGCGGTTGTGCTGGTTCGACCTGGATCTGTCTTCGAGGCCGTTCAAGACGCTCAAGTACCACGAGAAGGCTGTGCGCGATGTGTCGTTCCACGCCAAGTACCCGCTCATGGCTTCTGCCTCGGACGACGGCACCATTCACATCTTCCACGCAATGGTCTACTCGTACGTATTGTATTGCCTGCCATTGGTTTCATTGAGACGAGGCAATATCTGCTGACTAAACGAACTGATGAACTTGTGACGTGATCTCTGCAGAGACCTGATGAAGAACCCGCTGATCGTGCCGCTCAAGATCCTGCGCGGCCACGAGGTCTCCGGCGGTCTCGGCGTCATGGCGCTGGCCTTCCACCCTGTCCTGGTACGTATTTCCGCTCTCTGCGTCAAAAGGATGGCAAGTCCGTACTAACTCCTGCTTGTGCCGTTGCGTTCGCGCTTGGATCGTGCAGCCATGGGTGGTGACAGGCGGCGCCGACGGCTCTATTCGCCTCTTCCAAAACATTCACTAACTCGCCCGTTACAGCGGACCGACGAATCCGAGCAACCGTCCGCAAGCGGCCGGCGAGGCCGCGCTTTCGAGGAGGGAGCGCGTTGCTGCCCGTCGGCGGGGCAGCTAGTAACTGTGACTAATAGACAACGTGCATGTGCCCCACGATCGATGATTTCTGACGCGTTTCGGCCCGGGACAGGCCCCGCGCGTAGCGGCGACCGTGGCGAACAGCAAACTGCAAAGCGCTCGGCTCATGATGACGGCATGCCAATAATATCGCCACGGCAACGCCTCGCCTTTCCGTGGCCAACAAAAGCCAGTGCATTTCACCCATCTAACCACAACGCCACGCTTAATCCAAGCCAAGATGGCAGCACGTCCGTTGCGAGCCGCAACGTACGACGGCTGGAACTGGCATAATAACCTGGCCGAGATGACATGTGAAGTCCTTAATTTATTTAGCAATGAAAAGAAAAAAAAAAGAGGAAGGTTAGGCTACAGCTAGACTAGTCGGGAAGCTGTCGCTACTCGGCCCAAAGGCGGACGGAACACGGGTCTCCCTCCCCGCCGCACGCAACAGAATACACCACGAGGCTCTACTCGCCTGAGAAAAGAGACCACTACACTTGTACCATCGTCCGTCCGCCGCTTGTCCCTTTTTGGTCTCCGCGAGTTCGCACGCAACTTCCATCGAGCCACGCGTCCAGTCTTTTAGTTCTTCTTGCCCATGCCGGGGATGCGGAACCGTGATTTCTTGGGCGCCGCGGCAGGCATCGGAGGAGGCATCTGGCCGTATCGCACCGGGTACTGGTACTGGCCGCCCAGTGTCGTGGCCGGGAGCTGCTGCTGCTGGCCGTAGCCGCCGCTAGACTGGCCGTACTGCTGCTGCTGCTGGCTGTACTGCTGCTGCTGCTGGCCGTACTGCTGCTGCTGCTGGCTGTACTGCTGCTGCTGTCCATTCTGCTGTCCGTACTGCTGCGGAGGCTGTCCGTACTGCTGCTGAGGCTGTCCGTACTGCTGCTGGGGCTGGCTGTTGCCGTAGCCGTAGGCCCCTGGCTGCTGCTGCTGCTGTTGGCCGTAGGTCGAGTGCTGCGGCGGGTACATGCCCGTGGCCATGACGGGAGGGTAGCCGGCGTTGTTCACCGGGTTGGGGCGGTTCTCCTCGTCCGAGTTGCGCTGGTTGTTGTGGCCCACGCGCCTGCCGTTCATGTCGTAGAGCGAGCCCTCCGTGGGCTCTCCGTCGCCGTCCAGCAGGCTCGCGCCGTCCACCTTGCCCTTGCGGTCCAGCACCGTGTCGCCCGAGAGCACGGCGCGGTCCGACTTCTTCTTGCGCAGGAACCCGACCATTGTTGACTGAGGACTGCGGCGCTGTGTGCGGTAGAGCGCGGCTCTCTCTTCTTGCTGCGGGCTCGAGCGCGACCGGGACGATTCAAGTATGGGCGCGCACGTTGGAAACTGGTTCTAGCCGCGGCCCCCCCCCCCTCCCAGCTCTCGCTCGATCCTCT
>JAGDFM010000040.1:161117-173540 GCA_019155715.1 Phytophthora pseudosyringae
CAACGGAAAGAACATGGAGTCTCACCTATATGAGGGTATCCAGGCCTCAGAGTTCTATGACAAGCTTGAGAACGTTCTCGCAAGTCAGAAGAATGCTTTCAAGGTCAATATCGCTCTAGGATATGATTTAATAAGCAAAACGGATGATAGTTTTGGTCAATACTGGCATCCAAACATTGCTAACACGTCTGTATTCGCGAGACCGGTTCCCATCAATAGAAAGGCAGACATTCGTAAGAAGGTCATTTCCGAGATTCGGTCGATGGAGTTAGCCGACAAGCTCAACTACCCTTCGAGTGGATATAAGTTTAAGGCAATAACTGGATTTAAAATTTTCATTTACCATCGCGATCATGCCGTTGGCGATAGCGATACTGTCATCCCCAAGATCATCCGCGATAACAAGTATGTCATCAACTTTCCGAAAACGAACAACAAATGTGTTTTCCACTGCATTGCTTACCACACTCAGTCTGGTACTAAGAAATACCCACGTTTCATTCAGGCTCTGGTGAAGGCAGCGTTCAAGCGCTACTGCTCTTTCATGGGTATTAGTTATACACTGAGTCTGTTCCGTAATTTCAAACCGATCGATCTTCTTCAGCTCGATGAGGTGGAGGATTGCTTTCAGCTTAGCATCAACGTATATATGATGGATGTGGCTTCTGGGGAGGTTGAATGCATCCGTCCATCGGACAAGGCGTATGAGACGATCAACATTCTCTCCCATGGAAATCACGCTCTCTACATCACCAACCTAGACATGCTCCAAAGCAAATATCAGTGCCCTAAGTGTGAAATGGTATTCGTTAGCTCAGACAAGCTCAAAAACCACAAGAAACATATGTGTGAGGTCGTAAATATCGAGAGCTTCCCAACTCAACCAACTATCTACAAGCCAGTTCAGAACACTATTAAATCATTGCTCACGAAGTACTCGATCAAAGTTATGGACCAGTATCTTGACCATTTCATCGTTTATGATTTCAAGGCCATTTTGAAGCCGACTGTGGTTCAACATGGACAGAGCACAGTTTTCACAAACGAGCGCATTCCGGTATCAGTATCGGTAGCGGATAGCTTACTGAGGAGGTGCGTTGCTTTGTAAATAACGATCCGAAGGCTTTGCTTACGGATATGTTCAAATACATTGCCTCAAAAATCCAGCGATACAACGTATTCAAGTATGAGTCGCTCCTCCGTAAGATCATCAACGCCCACGGATTAACAGGTATGGAGATTCCAGGTGTCAATCTTGGTAAGACCTATAGGATGTCAGTTGTGGACAGTTGGATTTTGGAAGCCAAATATTCCAGCTTCTTCGATTTCCATAGTATCATCGGTTTTAGTAAGCAGAGGACGGATTATGTTAAAATCAAGCAGCAGCTCGATCAAGTACCGGTATTTGGGTTCAACAGCGGGCGCTATGATATCAACCTCATCACGAACGATGTGTTTGCTGTTATCGGCACCAAAAACATCAAATCCGTTATCAAGAACCCTAGCTACATGTGCATCGCTACCGATGATATGAAAATGCTCGATACTACCAACTATGTTCCGACTGGTACAAGCTTTGACAAGTATCTTACTACATATCTCGGTGGATGCAAGTGTGATGACAAGGTTCGTTGTCTATGTGGTCTTGATAAGGGGCTCGCGACCAACATCCCTCCCAAATCAACATCCCTCCCAAATCAGCCTTCGACAGTGCGCTTCGTGGTACCAGCATTAGCAATGCTGACTACGCGCGAGTAAAGTTTGATTGGGGGTATTATGGGATGAAGTCGATCAAAGACCTGCTTATCTGGTACAATAACCTGGACGTGGTCCCATTCATCAAGGCTATTAAGGCCCAGCGGGAGCTGTTCAAGGGGTTCGAGCTGGATATGTTTGCCGACGGTGTCTCTCTCCCTGGACTAAGTGAGAAGGTCATGTACCAGACTTNTCAAGGCTATTAAGGCCCAGCGGGAGCTGTTCAAGGGGTTCGAGCTGGATATGTTTGCCGACGGTGTCTCTCTCCCTGGACTAAGTGAGAAGGTCATGTACCAGACTTGCTTCAACAATCTCCAAAAGCAGAGCCGGAAGCAGGCTAAAGCATTCAGATATCCTGCTAAGCGCATGGGTGGATACAGAAGCCAGGATGCGGATGCTGGTCGTGAGTACGACATGACTATCGAGCATCTGAATGATTTACGCAAGCGGCAGAAGTACTTATGCGATCTTTGCTACTGTCAATTGTCCACAGATACAGCATCAGCCGACCGTGTCAATAACAAGCTAGGTCATACTGATGGAAATATTCTGATCAGCTGCATCGAATGCAATGTCGCACGTAAGGACATGTCGCTCAGCGGATTCCGATACAAAAAGCTTCTTGAATTCAACTCAGACCGACTCGTTTATAGCATTGACAAGGAAGAATCGGAGATCTATCGTAAGATGAAAGCCAACATTGCTGGAGGTCCATCAATCATTTTCAACCGCTACGCTAAGCGCAACGAGACCAAAATTCGGGTTGGCAAGATGTGTAAGAAAATCATTGGGTACGATGCTAACGCTCTATATGTATGGGCACTTGGTAATGATATGCCATGCGGGCGATTGACCACCGTCGAGGGTTATGATGGTATCATCGACGATATCAAGAACGACAAGATTTTTGGCTTCCCTGAGTGTGATATTCGGACGCCAGAACACCTTAAGGAATATTTCAGTGAGATGACACCTATTTTCAAGAATACGCTTATCGACTGCGAGAACCAAAGCATCATTGGCGCCCACATGTATGAATACAATCAATCTCGTGAATCAGGTCGCGCAAATCCTGCTCGCAAGCTAATTGGAAGCTACTTCGGAGAAAAACTATCCTAATTTACGCTTCGTTGCTCAAGTTAGCGTATATCGTATCTATCGTCCGGGTACATCACGGCAATCGCCCGCGTGCATCGCATCTATTGTAAGCGTACATCGCGTCAATCAACCGAGTACTTTGCGTCAATCGGCTTGGTGCATCGCGTCAATCGTCCGAGTTCATCGCGTCAGTTACATCGGTCGTACGCGTGCATCTCGTCAAGCGCCAGGGTATATCGCGTCAATCGTCCTTGTCGTCTTCGCTAGACTCATTCGCCTAAATATTTTCCCTCCAAACGATCCTCAATCATTGTCCATCATACTGCGCAAGACGGCCTTAAAGACACCGGTGCCGGTGGGCTATAGACTGTGAACTATGCGTGCTTGCTTACAGAACATATTTCCTAAATGGCCGATGTGAGCCACAATAACCCCCCTTAACCTCAAATGTAACAACGGAATTTTACCGTAACCACAAATATAACAACATAATTTAGCGCAATGAAACACGTTTATTATGTAGCCATCTACTCTCTTTCCTTGGCATGTTTCTTGCGGCGACGCATCTGCACGCGGTTGCGAATACGGCGTTGGCGACCGTGGCCACGCTCCGCGCGAGGCGGCGCCACTGGCGGCGGCGGACCCATCTTTTCTGCCACCAGAGCCATGCTCTGCTCCCGCGTGTCGGGTTCAGGTTGGGCTGGGGCCAGGTCGTGTTGGTGCCAATGTGCCAGGGCGTTGGGACCATTGGCGCACGACGTGCAGCGCCGCGCAGCTTCCCTGGCGGCGGCATGCGCGAAGGCGTCCCATGAAAGGAGCGCCCTGCAGCTGGTACACCGCCGGAGCTGTAGCCCCAGCGCGTCGAGGTCGATGGGCGGCGGCACCACCCTGGCCCAGCAGGTTGTACACGTGAACGGTTCCATTGCGTTGTAACCGAATTGTAACCTTATGTAACGGCTGGTAATGCATTTTCAGCCAGATATTAGTTTTGACCAATAGGCGTTCGGTGGTAGGCGGGTTTACCATTATATATTGCCAAATTACGTGTGCGGGAGGTATCATACTCTTCACAATTATTCTCTTTAACTGCTAAAGCACGGCGAACCAGGGAATGACCCCGCTGGGACTACGCTTCCCCCTAAACAGCCCCGGGAGCCTCGGACTATCTGTGCGTGTTCGGTTGATGCTAACTAACATGCATCCACGCAGCGTACCTTCTCCTCGCGGTGCCGTCGCGCTCGCCTGAATTCAAAATGGGGACGGCAATCACATTTCGCGCAAAGTACGAAAGTGTAGTCCACATGAATCTATTCCCCTCAAAGTACGAAAGGGTAGTCCACATAACCCTATTATCAGCCAATCATACCCCGTTGTTGACAATGTCAGCGAATGGGGGCCGCCTTCGCTCCGCTCGGCAGCTAAATTAACCAATGGGCAGTTTTCGGCCGGGGGTGTGACAGACACAGGACAGGTTGCTCTCGTAGTTGTTTAGACAAGCTTTCGACGCCGCTACGCGGCGGTGGTGACATGGTTTGTACCAGTATGTGGGCCTGCCCGCCGCCCCGCTTCGCTTCGGCGGGCATATTTTTTCCCTACCATGCGTGTTACATTGAAGTGTGGGGCACGCCTCGCTTCGCCCGGCGGAAAGTTTAACACGTAATCCAAAATTAAATTTTGTTAAATCTGAATTGTCAAAGTTATGTATATGCAAGTACTCCTTTCCTCCTCCTACATGTCAAAGGTCTGCCTGTACACAATATTCGCGGTGTACACTCCGTCGTCATCCTCTACCTCCGGATATAAAAATCAGCACCTTGATCTTGGATCTGGTAGTAACTCTCGAATGCGCGACATACAGCTGGTGGGGACAATGCGAGGTCCCAATCCGCTGCCCTCGCTGTCCCAGCTCGCTTAACTACCACCTTAGCTACGCTCGGCTGGGTCAAAACTAAAAAACCTATCGTGAAAGTAATCAGTGTAGTCGTCCTCAGATACTTCACCGTCGTCGTCTGCGTAGTTGTCTTCGTCGTCATAGAAGTAGTAGTCGTAGTCGTTATCATCATCATGTATGTCGTAGTCGTAGTAGTAGTCGTAGCATTCATAATCGTACTCGTCGTCACCATCTTGATCGTATTCATCGTTGTCGTTGTCACCGTCGTCAGCGTCATCGTTGTCATCACCGTCGTCGCCATTGGCATCATCATCGGAGTCATCGTCGGCGCCATCGTGATCGGAGTCGTTGTCGTGCTCTTCCACTCTAGGTTCGGCAGATATCGTGGGGGTCGCCTTCCAACCACTGCACCAATGCGTCGATAATGTATTGCTATATCGTGTTGGTCGGCCTTCGTTCGAGTTCATCCAGCGTATATTGTGTCAATCGTCTGCGTATATCGTGGCAATCGTCCGCGTACATCGTATCAATCGTCCCAGTACTTCGTGTCAAAGTGCCCGAGTACTTCGTGTCAACCGTCCCAGGACATCCCACCAATCGCGCGTGAGCATCAAGTACATCGTGACAATCGGTCGAATTCATCGCGCCAATCGTCAGGGTGCATCGCGTCTATTGTCTGAGTACATCGCGTCTATCAACCGAATGATTTACATTAATAGTGCGAGTGTATCGCGTCTATCGTCTTCGTCCATCGCGTCAATCGTCTTCATACATCGCGTCAATCGTCTGAGTTCATCAATCGTCCAACTTCATAGCGTCAATTACATCGGTCATACGCGTGCATCGCGTTATTTGGGTGGTCCACAACGTACGTATCCGACTGGCTAAAAAACTACCGAGCCGTCCCCACTGACGACGACCTGTGATTACTACGGCCTGACTCAAGTTAATACGGGCCCGCAGCAATAAATTTATGCGGACCACGACCCGGTATAAAGTACTACGTACATTTTGCAATGTTTCATACGGAGTCCGACGACGATATACATGTACTACGTGCCAGTTGAACCTTTGCCTAACATCGACGACGATATACGTGTATTACGCGCAACGTTCGCCCAATGAGGACGACCTGCCCCAAGTTACATGCCCACAGCAACGTTTCTTATGGACGACGCCGACGATCTATTAAGTGCCTGTTGAGCGTTTGCCCCTTCGACGATAGCTCCTGTTGCAACGCTTGCCCAAGCGATGAAGCTACCGAATGAACCAAGCGAAGACAACGGGGACAATTGACGCGATTCGATAGTAAGACCTGTAAGCGTACCCAGCGATGTGATATTTGTTTGAGCCGCAGTCTGCAGCGTGCCTGTAAGCGATGTTGCCGATAGATACGATGATCCAGTCAGTGAACGCGAGGCACCAGTGAAGGAGAGATTGCCTCCAATGGTTAGAGTCGTGAGCGCTCCCACGGATGTGATATTGGTTTGAGCTGCTGTTTGAAGCGTTCCAGTGATCGATGTGGCCGTGAGAGATGCGATAGTTCCAATCGTTCCTGAGCTATCGAGAACTAATGCTTTGCTGTTAGTCGACGAACCAGGCGTGATTGATTGTACGTACGCTGGCGCTGATACAATTGATGAACCATCTACAGTCAAGCTAGAGCAGCTGACAGTTCCAGGCCCAATTAATCCGCCATCACTACCTATTGCAAGCGCTACCCCAGGAGTCGCTGTGCCAGGAGTAATGCCTGTGATATAAGTTAGACGATAGTCGTTCCTGCCAAGATATAGCGTCTGGGCGTAATCATAAGTCAAGTACCCACTGGCATCCAACGAGAGATAGAATGCAGGGTTATAGATAGGAGATCTGAATATTGGTTGAGGATAGCTGAATCCGCTCATGTTTTGTCTTGATCTATATAGATCGAACTATGTTCATCATTAGTTCCATTCCAGATTTTGGTGCTTCGCTCCCGAAAAAGTTCAAGTCAGCTGGTATGGGCGAGATACCTGGGCTGGATATCAAAGCTCTATTTAGAATGGTTGTGCTTGGTCCCAGCTTCAGCGGCAAAAACAATCTCTGCATGTTCATCCTCAAACACTCTCCACACGTATTTGCTCACCTAACGATTATCCCGCGTGATCCTCATCAGCAGTTGTATGAGTATCTTAAAGACAAGCTGGAAGATTTTATTACATTCGCTGACCCAGATACGCCTCCGACCGTTGATCAAGTCCGACATACTCCTATGAGTTCTAACAAACCTGAGCTTATCATCATTGACGACTACAGTAACGATAAGCTACTCCAGAAGAACATCTTCTCTCATTATTTCACTCGTGGGAGACACTTTAAGCTGAGTACCATTTTCCTTAGCCACAGCTACTTTGCCACTGATAAGATGATCCGACTGAATTCAGAGTATGTCGCGATTCTAAAGGCGAATTCGAAGCGAGATTTGCAGATGGTCGTTTGTGATTTCAATATCAGAGGCGTTGATGACCGATCGATCGTCTACTACTACACAATAAGGCCACGGAGAGAAAAGGACAAATGCTCCTGATTGACTCAGTCATGGGTCAAATCAGATTCAATTTCGATCGTCGAATTCAGACTGATGATTGCGAATAAATATCAATTATGCAGTCGGAGCCCGGGCCTCGCTTTGGGTTGGCGAGGCGAAAAATGTAGCCATCTTGATAGAGACCACGGGCTGGCCAATCAGAAGTGACCAGCATGGACGCGGATCGGGAGCTCTTCGTCCAGCAGCTCGTGGCGGCGCTGCAGGAGGAGGACACGACGCTGTCTGGCGGCGCCTCCTTGCTCTCCTCGCCTCTGCCGTCGTCTGCTGATTCCGCTGACGGCGGTTCCAGCCCCGACAGCGCCGCAGAAGGTGAGAAATCGCCCCAGGAGTACACGGGACTCTTCCTGACCGGGACCTTCTCGACTCCAGGCGGCGGCAACGACCGACTAGCGCGAGATGCGTACATGCAGCTGCAGTTCGACTTCCCGCAGGCCCAAGAAGCGTCGATTGAGGCGCTGGCGGAGCTCTACAGACGCGTGTCGGCTGAGAAATCGACTCATCACGTGGCAGCCGAAGTCCCCGTCACGGTCGCGTTGCTAGAGGGCGTGGCGTTCCTGAACGACCAAGGTCCGTCCTCTGGGTCCGCAGGGGCGCAGAGGTCACGGAGCTCGGAGGGCAGTGGGTTACTGGCAGCGGCCTTACTGCTGCTGGTCTTTCGCGCGTGTTTGGAGTCGCCGGAAGACGCACGAGTGGAGGCGCTGCTATCTTCATTAGCAGTGAAGGCGTCACAGCAGGAGCAGACGATAAACGACACTAATGATTCAGTTGTTGGTCCAGAGCAGGACAAGGAGGAGCACGAGAGGGACGAGTTTGTAGAGAAGTTTGCAGCCCAGGAAGACCCAGACGACCTAAGTGAGGTGTATGAGGGGCACTTACCGGAGCCTCGCGAGCACTGTATTCCTATGTGGAACCGTCGGACGTCAGCTGTCTCGACGGCTTCGAGAGCTGGAAAGCTGCGGTATCTGGCCTCTCACACGTACTCGTCGTCTTTCGAGACTGTGTCCATGGAGAAGTGGGAGCAGTGGCACCTGGATGACGAGCTTGTTGCTATCATGCGACTGCTGGTAGATCGACCACCTGAGGACACGAATGCGCTACAAGACACGGAAGAAGTCAAGCTCAATTCTGCGCAGATCGCACTGTATGGACCGCGTGGAGAGTGGAGCAGATATCTGTACGTACTGCGAGACCGTGTCCTGCGTTTTCCTGGCACCAGTCGCAATTCGTTATGGCGACTGAAAGAGCTGATAGAATTCCTCCAGAGGCATCAGACAGTTGCCACTGCTGCGAAGTCTTCAGGACGCCGCGTTCAGCAACCGCAGCATCTAGTTTATCGCGTGCTGGCTGAGCTGGCAATCTTGCGAGAGTTCCATCAGGGCGCGGCCCAACGTGGACAGCAAGGCTTGGCGTTGGCCATTCAAGAATTACTGCCGCTCATCGCGAGTGAAATCCACCAGCTCGTATCGGTACCGAGCGCTACTACTACGCATCAGACGAAGATTTCGACACCAGAGTGTAAAAATGATTCCCTGGAGGCTGCTGCTGCTGATGATGACGGCGACGACGGTGGAGATGACGAGCTAGCTGTGGTGTTTGTGCAGCTGCTGCACTTCATGCTTTTTGCATCGCCCAATGCTCGCACAACCACGGAGAAGCTTCATGAGAGTGGCATGCTGCGAACACTGCTCATGCTTCTGCCACCAACACCGGCTATTGACATCGATCTGGACCCGCAAGCTCAGTATCTGGAGAAACGCTGGTTCCCAGCTCTTATTCGACTCCTCGGTGAGTGTGCACTATGGCATGCTGGTTTTGCCGCGTACATCACTCGTGTCCCCAAGTTTGTTAGGCTGCTTCCGACATTGCGAGAGCAGCTCGTGGCTGAAGAACTTCTTCTCGCACTCGCATTCCACCAGCATGAGGTGCAGGCCCGCACTCCAGAGGGTGCAGTAGCCCCAGCAAATATTTGGGAGGTGTTTGTGTCGGACTCGCTGTTTCCGCAGCGGTGCACGTCGTTCCTCGAAGCGATGAAGAAGGTAAGCGAGGACGCTGCCATTTTTTGCTGCGTGTGAGCGAGTGGATACGTTCTAACGTCGTGTTATTTGTGCGTCTATAGCTCCAGGACACTGTGTTTATACTGGGCTGCTTGGAGAAGGTGCTCCCAGCCTTGAGGCCTGCGATGCAGAAGGAGCTGCAGCGTAGTCTGCAGCAGATCTACGGCTGCTTCGCTCGATCATTCGAGTACCCAACGTTTGCTGCGGCGGAGGCCGCTCGCCAGCAGCAACAATTCGAGCAGCAAGCACTGAGTGACGATGCCACAAAGGGCGACGACCAGGAGAAGGAGAAAGCGAAGGAGAAGAAGGAGGAAGACCGCGGCCAGGCGGAGGCGCTGCAGTTTACGGCGCTGCGGAACAAGCTACGCCAGAGCGTGAAGTCGCTGCTTGCTGCGTTGTCGTCGGGCTCCGCCATGGCCCGCGTCGGCGGCCGCGCGTCGTCCAAGTTAGACTGATTAGAGCATGGCAGCGTCGGGCAAAGAGACCAAGATGGCTACACGTCAACTGAATATCCGCGCAAAAAGTTTTTGCCAAAAACTCGTCCAATTTCTATTTCACATCGATTCGCCAATTAGAATTCACGGATCGACTTCACTAGTCGTGCATGATGGTCTCACTTGCACTCAGCAATAGCTTTGGTGCTGAACACACCTCTCGAACTGAGACTGCGGCTCTGCCTCGCGTGGGCAAGGCCTTCCAGCCACCCACTCGGCCTCTCTCGGCAACCACACGCGCCTGATGGTGCTCGGTACCGCTCGCTCGTGGCTCCCACTGTCGAGTTAACGAGAATCTCACCAAAGAGTTCGATGCGACACTGGGCCAGGCGATGGCTTGACCGTGCGTGGGGGTCTGCTTTAGCATTGTCAGAGCGTCTGGGGGGTTGCGTTTTGCTACGTGCATTGGCCTTAAATAAACGCTCTTCCAGCGACCGACTCTACATATTCATACATGCTACAACGCTAGCGCACTCAGAACAAACACTCGAGCAGGTCTTTCAAGTCCTCGTCCGAGAGGGCTTCCGGGTCCGTCGGCGGGTTCAGGAACGAGAACTGCTGAAGCTGCTCCTCGACGGGAGGCAGGAGCGTCACCATGTCGAAGTCCAGGACGGGGAACTCGTCGCACGGCGACTGCATGGTCATGACGGGGGACACCACCTTGACCGCGTGATGCTGCTGTTGCTGTTGCTGCTGCTGCTGCTGTCGCCGCTGGAGCTGCATGTGCTGGCGGTGCTGCTGCTGCCGCGAGCTGCGGGAGTTGGCCGGGAGCGGCACCGAGCGGTGCTGCGTCTTCATATGCCGCGTGAGGTTACCGGCCGTGCTGAAGGTTTTGCCGCAGCCGACGACGACGCAGGTGTGGATGGAGTTGCCGTTGTGCACCTTCTGGTGCTTGGCCAGCATGTCCTTGCTGGTGAAGATGCGCGTGCAGCCGGGCACGGGGCACTCCATCTTGTGCAGCGAGTGCAGGCGCTTGTGGCGCGCCAGGTTGCCGGACGTGCTGAAGCGCTTGCCGCAGGACTGGATGGGGCACTGGTGCGGCTGCTCGCCCGTGTGCGTCTTCATGTGCTCGTGCAGCGTGAACTTGCGGTGGAAGCGCCCGCCGCACAGCGGCACGGGGCACGCGAACGGCCGGTCCTGCTGCGAGTCGCGGAAGCGCGGCTGGCTCGTCAGGTTGAGGCGGACGGCGGTGCTGGCGGACATGTTGGTGCTGGGGCGTGCGGTGGCAGAAGGGGTTTCGACAGGCGCGCTCCAAATCGAAAAGTGAGTTGAGGCGAGTGCGGGGCCCGGTCAAGGGCAGGCTCGAGACAGACAGACGGTCGTCGCTGATGGACCCTAGCCACGCCGCTGCAAAAACAATCAGCGCATACTGTACCCCTGGCTCTCGTCCCTCGTAACGGTCCCCGGAGGACACATCAAAGGATTGGCGCAGCAATACGCCGATCGCCTCGAGCAGCCTCAACGCCGTGTCGGGCGAGCGCCGCGCCGCGAACGAGACGTCCGGGGCGCGACTAGAGCACGCTTGATGGTGCAATCTGCTTTAATGCGGCAACGCAGACCCAAGCACCAGCCAGGCAAATGCAAGTCAATCAGGAACACCCAACGGCGCTGAGCCCCCTCCGAGCGGAGCTGTGCTCGGCTCGTGTCGAATAATAGCATGTCGCGGCGGTATCCGTCCAACTCTTTCCTTCGAGCAACGCGACGGCAACGCAACAACAAGACGCCCCTCAACTTGCAGGAACCCACCGAGTTGCTGCGATCTTCTGGCGAGTCCTGAGAAGATGCTCACCATGGTCTCAGCAATTCGGAGCCCACGGCCTCAACACGGCGGGGCTATCGCTGCGACGCATGTGATACTGCTCGAAAAAAGCTCTTACTCCCTATGTTACGACGACAGCGTGACCGGTTTGCCTCGCGAAAGCCTGCCAAGCGAGGCTCCAGCTCCAGCGATGCTGACTGCGTATTGGGCATATGCCGCCGTATAAGTATAGCTTCGCCTTCTGGCGGCCCAACAAAATTATCGCGGTGTACAGATTGAGTATCGGCAAGTTACTGCCAGCAGGCCCCCATGGTGCCCGTAAACTGCAGCACGCCTCGAAATTTGAGCCTCGAGTATTACGGCCGTCCCGGATTGCAGACGAGCAGACAGCGGGTCGGCCGGCCGGTTCACCAAAACTGTAAGCGCTCATCAAGCATCCTGTGTCTTGGTGTGCGGCGCCACCGCATGCTTTACCTTGGCAGCGCTGCAGAGAGAACGAGTTATGGGTCCAAGTCCTACGTTTCCGTACGTAGCAGCACGACCGCTTCTCCCAGCTGCCGCCCTGTAACAGGGCCCCTGCCAGCGGAGTACTGGTCGTCAGTCGTGCGTGTCCCCACTCGGCTTGGCTTGCACCTTGAAGTTGTCGTACTCACGGGCTCCGCTTGGCGAGCAGGCAGGGCGGCCGCTTGCATTGGCTCTACGCCTCGGCGCTCCGAGGTCGAGCAAAGAAAGACTCGCTTGGCACGCCTCAAGCGAAAGCTCACAGTGTGCCTCATTCGGCGCAG
>JAGDFM010000400.1:2219-30655 GCA_019155715.1 Phytophthora pseudosyringae
CCCGCCCCCCCCCCCCCCCCCCCCCCCCCCCCCCCCCCCCCCCCCCCCCCCCCCCCCCCCCCCCCCCCCCCCCCCCCCCCCCCCCCCCCCCCCCCCCCCCCCCCCCCCCCCCCCCCCGGTGTCGTGTTTAGGTTGGCATGAAAACTTACAGCGTGGTAAGCAGTGGGAATGACGCATTGTAGCTGTTGAGTACATTGTGCGAGGCGTTCCTAAGGAAAAATTAAGACATCTCGGTTAGCTACTAGAACCACGTAGCAATTATCGCCAGCATGCAGGACGTACAGCTTCGTTAAGGCCGACGAAGATGTAAACACACCGCCAAACGTTTCCAGTTGGTTTTCTGCCAAATTTCTGTCAACCATTTCGCACATATTCGTCAGTTCGCCAACCAAGCGACATTGGACTGTGGAGAATTCGGCCACCGTACAGTTCTGCTAAGTTCTCCAGCATGTGCACTTCCCCCGGGATAGCCGAGAGCTTGCACTTGATGAGGCTCCTACAGATTACGATTAACAAAAATGTTAGCAAAACTGCCGCCTCCGTGCGTACAAAAAATCCGAATCGTCTGCGTACAGTTTCTGGATCGTGTGCGGCAGGTTGAGACTCGCGACGTCGCTCAGATCCAAGTTCTCCAGTGTGCTGCACAATCATTTCACACCATAAAACAATAGGAATAGTGAGTAACCAGGGCGTGCTTCGAAGCTACTGTAGCCACTTGCAGCCACGCACACGTCGGTGAAGGTGTCGTCCGGCTGGAAAAGACTCTCGGGGTGGTCGGGGGCGTCTCCGTCGCCCTTGTAGCTGTACGAGTCGCCATGAACACTCGGGTGGTGGAAGAAAAAGGCTCGCGATGGGGTCAGCAGCAGCAGCGCCGACACCAGCAGGGGCCTCATGGTCGACGGCGGGCGGGGGACAAGTCGGATTGTGAACGAGGAAAGGAAATGGCTTGGCAACTGTATGGATCGATTAAGTACGAATGTACCCACAGAGCTCGAACGGACTGAAGCGTCCCTTCGAGTTGAAGTGTGCCAACAATGGCGGCGCTACGGTACGGCGAGGACATGGAGCTCGAGGAGCGAGCGCTTGTCCTGACGGAGCGACTGGCAGCGCTGGATCAAGTTACAGAGTGGAAACACGCCATCAAGATGGAGCTCGCGCAGCCAGAATACCTGGTGGACCACGAGCAGAGTCTTCGGCCACTGGAGAACCCGCTGATGTACGCGTTGCTGGAGAAGATGGGGCTGCTGGGGCTCATCAAGCGCGCGGTAATCGACCTGCATTGCGAGGCTATGCAGATAGTGGCTGCTGCGTCGAAGAAGCAGGTGAAGCTCCCTCCAAACGACGGACGCCTGCTGCCTGAGACGCGGACGACGAACGGCTGCAGTCTCGACGTCGTTCGGGCCGCGCGCGACAACTGGGAAAAGATCACGAGCGACGAGATGCTGAGGGTAGTGAACGAGCTTGGGCGACCACTGGCAGCCCTGAAAGCGACGGCAGCTCGTGACGACGGACAGATTGCCCCACCCGAAGCGGAGGGAGCCAAACCGAACCGAATCCTGGCTGCGCGATTCCTCTACGACGGGTACGTGCGTGAAGCGGTCACTTGGGCTGACTCACGGCTCCTGGGCGGCGACTAATTCTCTCACTTGAGCACTAGGGACGACCTACTGCGCTCGTTGCAAGCGATTGAGCCACCCAACCGATTTCGAGAGCCGACAGAAACGTCTGCAGACGCTTGGGGTACGCATGCATCTGTCACGGCACCGAATTTCCACGAGATCGTTCACATCATTGTATTATTTGGGCTTTGGTACAGGTTCTATCCAGTTACAGCTCTATTCACCACCATTCCCCGAGCACCGCCGCTTGTTCTCCGAGCTAGCTCCAGGATACGGTCAAATTGGACTGGATGAACGCTTCCCGGTGCAGAGGAATGCTTTCCTGGCCGAGAAAAACCGCGTCGGTGATCTCGTTCTAGCGCATCAAAGTGTATCGATGGCTCGCCAGTATTCCAAGACAGGATGCCCTGTCAGTTTGAGACCTCAGGTAAGATATTGACATTGACACCTAGGATGGCCCCTCAGTTCAAGGCACTCATCTCCATTATGTGCGGCGATAGATCTGGCGCCAGGTTTTATCGGTACCTATCACCGCTCAGGACCGGAGCTACTTCGAACATTTGAAAAGGCAAGTCGCGCAGTGGACCTACCTCACGGACGACATGTATTTGCTAGATCTCCAGCAGACAATCGACAGCTCAGACTACTTCGTTTTCCAAGACCACCTCGAAAGCGTACTCATGGCATTCACACGTGATATCTATGTCCAGGGACACGCATCGCAAGTAAATGGTGCCGTGACATGTTCTCTGTCTTGGGCAGGAATACCACCAGCATCAGCAGATTTACAGCCAGACGAAGTCACCGCTGATCCCACAGAAACCAGAGTACCTCCAAACGGCGTGTTGCCTTTCAGCGGCCTTGTCATGTACATGGCACCACTTGCCTATCTGTACGCGGATCCCGTAGAGATCTACTATGTTTTCCGCGAGTTGTACGTCCGGTACTGGAGCAAGCTCAATGCTATCCGCACTGAACGAGGAACGATCCTACCTCTTTGCAAGTTGTTCGAAGATCTTGTTGTGCGCTCCAGCCCCGCTGCTGTCTTCCACCTCATAAATATTGGCCTCAAACCACTGGATATTGCCTTCCCGTGGATTCAAAGTGCCTTCTCGGGTGTATTAGATATCGATCAAGTACTGCTGCTTTGGGACCGCGTCATTGGCTATGATTCGCTAGAGCTCGTGGCCATTTTTGCTGCCGCTCTCTTTCATTTCCGATCAAGTGAGCTGGAATTTGTGAACACGCGCGAAGAAGCCGACGATCTCTTTGCAGAACTTATTGATATCCCAGTAGTCACATTGTTACAGGATTATCTCTTCGGGCTTCCGTAAGCAATTTCATTACTCCGGAAGAAATGCTTGACCGGCGTGTCGAATGACAGTTAGCACCCCTTTCTTGAATGCGTCGTAGCATGAATATGATGGGAGTCGCAGTATATCTGGTTTGTGCTCCATTAAAGGATGCATCGCATCGTGGTCGAACACGCTGTCGGTCACCGCGTATGACGCGATCGTAATACGACCAGAACCCCCTTCAGATCGAAAAAAACGTTCGTTTACTAACTGAAACGTGCCAGTCATGAACAGTAAGAAAAGTTGTTGCTCCTCCTCGACAAGTTCGCTCATGAGGCGAGGCAACCACTTCTTCGCGCAATCAGCATCCTCATCTATCACTGCTTCGGATCCGCGCATGTTCCAACCAACCGCGGTATTCCAGTCGATCTGCAGAGCATTGAGGCTCGTCTCCGGGCCGTTAAAGAGCACGCGTAGTTCATCTGCACGAAAGAGTTCCAGAGTTGCAGGCAACACAGCCTCAAACCCTGCAGCAAAAGAGCGTCCAGCAATCTCCCAATGTTCATCACGCGCCAATCGATACTTCCCTTTGCAGCCGATGCAACGTAAAAACGCTGGTGTGAAGTCCAAAATTCCACTTAGAGGGACTGCAAAAAGCACAAAGTGTGCAACTAGCTCTCCCAGCATCAAAAATCCGAGTAATTGTGCTGCCAAATCGTCCTTGTCCGAAGAGAACAGACTCTTCTCTAAATCACCACTAGACCCGCGTACAAGTAATCCAGGCACCTCTTTGAGCAATCCTGCGGCAAGCCGAATAAGCACAAGCTTTAAATTGCCCTCGCGATTCTCGGCACCTTGACTGTTTGTGCTACCTCGTTCGATTGAGAAAACTATTGGCAGTCGAAAGTCTCCAGGCTCTAGACTCATACCCATACCAACGAACTGCTTCCAAAAGCAACCACCCCCGCGCGAAAATACAAAAGCGAGCTTCTTCTGTCTTGGCTGCTTCTCAGTGTCTGATTTCCCGTTTTCAATGCCAATAGAGCATTGCTCAGGGGATCTTTTGATAGATTGGATAATGTACCTCCAAACATACTCGATCTTATTATCCAATCGAAGCAGGAACGGGTTCGACAGCAGAAGTCCTTCCATTCGCTCGATTCTTTCAGTATCACTTTGACACCAATCATTAAGAATATCAAAGCATGTCGGGTCACGCGCTACACATCGCTGCCACCGACGGACAAGCCCTCTCTGTTGGTATTTGCTCAGCATTCGATGCAGCCTCGAAAGTTGTTTTGTCAGCTTGTAGTGCATGAACTCTTGAATGCATGCTGCGTCCTTCGCATACAGCATTGGAATCCACCCGTCTGTATCCTTTGCTACAACGTTTAATCCCTCCAATAGAAGTGCACGGACACACAGTGGGTGATTCTCCCGTGCCGCGATGTGAAGAGCTGTTTGATCAGATTCCCCCGCAGCGTATTGCACGTCAAAGAGCCCGATATTGCAAAGGTGTGTAACAAGTTCGTGATTGCCCGACGCTGCAGCAAAATGAAGTGGGGCCCATCCATTAGGTGCTGTCTGGTTCAAGCAGTCTCCAAACACGTCGGTGTCGAGCATCAGCGCAATAACATCCTTTGCACTTTTGCACACTTCTCTCGCGTCGATTCCCCTATTCCGTACCACAGCAGTACCAGCCGCCTTGCACAAAATCATCAAGGGGTACAAACCTTCGCTGGACCTCTCCTGAAGCATTGACGACTGGGCAGCAAAGATCATCTGACAGATCACTACGGTGTGGCTGTTGACAGTTTGGCACGCGTAGTGAATCGGGAAATTGGAGTCCAAATCGCCCATACCCACTAGCGAGAAATCGTCCCTCATAAACGGAACGCACAGACGGTTAACTTTAGGGGATTGCAGCATCAAGTGAAAAGGCATGCATCCACGCAAATCTTGGCGAAGCAGCAGCTTTTGATCACGCTTCAGTAGTAATCGACAGCAAGCAACTGACCCCCCTAGCGCAGCGTGGTGCAGTGCATTTCGACTCTGTAAATCCGTTGCGAAAAGGTCCACCTTCCGCTCATCCAGCAAGTGGCACAAGCACTTGACAAGGCCATTGCGTGCTGCATGCATCGCCAGAGTCCTGTTTTCGTAATTCGCATTTTTCCAATCTGAAGGGAGGTTTGCAGCCCCAGTATGGCCTACTAGTAAATCCATTAATTGCTTTGAGTTCCTGCTGTCACAACACTGGAATAGCCAATCCAATACTCGGTGGGACGCTTTCACGCAACGTGCCAAGTATGACTCGGGATCACAACGGGTGCAGAGATACTTTGGCGGTGGATGGGTTTCAAAACTTGTCAAAAATCCAACGCAGTCAGCGTGCTCCCAAACACCACAATCTTCTTTCCAGCACTGCAGCCATTGTCCACGATAACCCCCAACTGAGGTCGTCCCGCAGACACATCGAATATCTCCAATAATTATTGAAGGCTCAACGTCCATATCGTCGTCGGCATCAGCATCGTCATCTTCATCGACAAGTGCTGCGGCACCTTTACCGTCACCGGACTCATGGCTATCTTCTTTCACCAGCTCCTCTGGCCTGATAGCCGCATTCCCCATCAACATCTCCACAGAATTATCTGCTTCTCCATCTTCATCATCAGAAATCTGGGTAAGGTCCACCTCGACGTGGCTACTTTTTCCTCCATTCTCCTTGGGCGGATTAGACTGCCGTAACCTTCTCCTTTTATTTGACTGTGCAGCCTTGCCAACAGGGGTGTCGCAGTCGCTGCTGTCTTGGGGGACGTTCCTTCGACGCTCACTAGGAGGTGGCTGTGACAGGTCAGGGAGGTCGTCGTCGTCGTCATCGTCGTCGATCTCTACTTGGGAGTATAATAATCGTTTTCGACGGCGCTTTCGGGTAGGTCGGCTATTTAAGCTGTCCTCGCTCACCTCGCTATCACCATTGGTATTGCTATCCTCGCTCTCGCTCGCTTCTGGGGGGATGTACTCGTCATCGCCACCTTTGGTCCAAATTGAGCTAGAATTACGCTCGTTTGGCCCCTGCGACGAGTCGAAGGCAGACTTCTTTTGTTGCTCTTTCCGTCGGAGCTGCCCTCGCGTAGTTTCCTGTGGGCGCCGATGTGTAGGGGTTTGCTGATGCGTAGGATGTTTCTTCTGAGGTTTGTCCTGCTGCAGACTCTGTCGCAACTGTTCTTGTTCTTTTGCTCGCTGTCGTCTTTCCCGCTCTTGCTGCTGGATTTCCGCCAACTTTTCTCGCTCCTGTTGCGCCCGAAGCCGCTGTTGGTACTCTTTCTGGCTTCTTTGCAGCTCCTCATGCGCCTTTTGCCGTTGTCGCTCATGTTGAAGGTGCCGCTCACGCTCTTCCTCCTGTCTCTGGCGTTCCTGCTCCTTTCGCTCGCGGTCTAACCTTCTCTGCTCATCAACGCGTTGCTGTAGTCGTTGTTGTTGTTGTAGCTGCTGTTGCTGCTGCTGATGTAGTTGCACTAGTTGATTCCGTCGATCTCGGTCAACTTGTTCCTGCCGTTCCCTCTCGAGTCTTCGCTGCTCAAATTCCCGAATCACCGCTTCTGACGGATCACTTCCTACCGCTGCTGCGTGTATCGGGCGTGGTCCCGGGGGCGTATGCGAGGTACCGACAGAAGCCGTCGGCCGCTCCGGTTTAACACGCACTCGATCCGGTATCTGTTCTGGTTGCTGTTGCAGACGCGACGCTGCGCTACCACCTGCTCGCTTCTGACGCAATCGCTCGTAGAACTTCTGGAACTCGGGGTGGAAAAGCCAGAGCTCGACCTCTGTCCGGAACGCCGAGAGGTTCCCCGGTTGCACGCGGGCGTGGAAGGCCCAAGAGTTGATACTGTTGACGTAAAACTCCTGCAGCAGATTAAGCGCGTAGAGCTGCACCACCTCCAGCGGCAGCCACGTCTCCATGCCGTTGCGCCAGCGCGACAACGCGAGCTCCCAGTGCTGGCCCTCGCTCCGGGAGCACTGCACGAGGTCCAGCACCTTGACGAGGTCTCCGCGCGCCACGCGGGGCATGCTGAGCACGTTCTGCTTGGGCAGGCCGGACATCGTGAAGGTGGCCACGCCGGTCTTGGCGTACAGGTCCCCCTGCGTGGACATGACGATGAACTTGCGCCGCAGCTGGAAGCGCGCGTACCACAAGCGGCGCCGCGGGTCCGCGTGGATGTACAGCCGCTGCGCGAAGGCCGAGGGGGTTTGCGGGCGGAAGCGCAGGTCGCCGGTGCGCGGCAGCACCAGCCGCAGCCCGCGTCCCTCCGGCAGTGCCGGGTATGCCTTGGACCGCATGTCCATCTTGGCGCGCGCTGCTCGGTCCAGCCAGAGGGAAAATGTGCGTCGTCACCATGGTGTGACCCACCCAACAAATGTCACTCGGACCCGTCGTGCCGGATATTTTCCTCCAAGCAGCAGCGACTCCGGACCACTCCGTCACTTGGCGGTCCCTCCACCTCCGGCGCCTAGTATGTCTCGCGGCCCGACCATCAACCAGGAGGGGGACGACGACGGAGACGGCGCGCTCCCCTTCCCGGCGGATCGCGAGCGCGAGATGCGCGTCACTCTGCGGCGCCACACGACGGGTGTCGTGACCTTCGGCGACACGGGCGACCTGTGCACGGAGACGGATGACGTGGATGTGGAGCTGGTGCACCAGGACGCGCTCAGACAGCTCATGCGCCACGGCAGCGTGCTCTTCGCTGGCGGCGTGGCCGGAAGCGTCGGCAAGACGGTCACGGCGCCGCTCAGCCGCCTCACGATCCTCTTCCAGGTGCACAGCATGGTGTCCACGCGACACACCGACCGATTCTCGCCCACGGTGGGCAGCGCCTTCACCAAAGTGCTCAAGAACGAGGGCGCTCTGGCCTTCTGGAAGGGTAACGGCGCCAGCGTGCTGCACCGCTTCCCGTACTCGGCCGTGAACTTCTTCACCTACGAGATGGTCAAGAACGGCATCATTGCGCAAGACCACCCGGCCTTCACCAAGAGCTCGTGGACCACCATGTTCGCCGCGGGCGCGCTGGCCGGCGCCACGGCCACGGTGGCCTGCTACCCGATCGACCTCATTCGAACGCGATTGGCGACGCAGCTCAACACAGACATCCGCTATACGGGCATTCGCCACGCCGTGCAGCGCATTAGCGCCGAAGAAGGGGCGATGGGGCTCTACCGTGGCATGGGCGCCACGCTCATGGTCACGGTCCCCAACCTGGCCATAAACTTTACCTTGTACGAATCGCTCAAGGACTACGCGCGGTCGTTCCGCCGTAGCCAGGTACTTTCAGGGCTGACCGGCGTCGAAAGGGAACAAGCGGCGGAGATGCATGACAACACGCACCTGTGCGTGACGGACACGCTTTTGTGTGGTGGCACAGCAGGCATCGCCTCGTCCTTGGTGACGTTCCCTATCGACGTGGTGCGCCGCCGGTTGCAGATCTCGGCGATTCACGCGAAGAGCGCGGGCATCCGGCCGACACCCTCGGGCATTGCGTCGGAGCTGTTTTATACACAGGGCGTTCGTGGGTTCTATCGCGGACTGACGCCGGAGCTCATGAAGGTTGTGCCCATGGTGGGCATTACCTTTGGCACGTTTGAACGACTTAAGAAGTTGCTGACAGTGGACTAGACGATGAAGAGCGAGAAAGAAGAAAAGGCTAGAACTCTGGTCGTCCGGTGAATACCTTCCGAGTGACCTTTTCGTTAAAATAATACTTGCGATGGATGTATCGTGGAGTGCTGTTGTGTTGGGCGTTGCGCTATGCATGCTGACAGTGACATCGGTGCAGTTTTTCCCAAATGAGGCAGGATAAGTTCCAGCTAAGACTTGGCCAACCGCCGGAACTGGCATGGGTCAAGAAAAACCTCTAGTGCAGTCAGGTTACGTGGTCTCTAGAGCTCAGGGTTCAACACGCTGATCACCATCGAGCATGAGATCCCTTGATGGAGCCCGCCGATAGTGGAGCCTTTCCTTTATCTTGTTTGCAACCGCGATGCTGCGAAATGTATCCTCCGCGTCAATGCGACGGCAACAACGATTGTAAATGAACTTTCATACCCTTGAGCGTGTTATTGTGATATTTTACACTGCCGCAGCAGCAGCGCCAATCTCCCTCTTCCGGCGGAAGGAGCAGCAAGCAATGAGCTGTGAACGACTGCGGTGGCAAAGCATCGTCCGTGACTTCGAGATAAATGCAAGACTAAATAAACTAGAAGACCGAACGATTGTCCAGCCAAACCTCGTGTTGAGCGGACAGGCTCAAGTTGAGCCTGTCCTTCTCCCTTCGCTGATGTTCTCGGTTGGCTCGTGCGTAGCACGCGGTCTTGGCTAGATCGTGGTGTTCGTTGACCATTTCCGGTCGTTTCGATCACTAGATGTCACTGATCGCGAGTCTTGGCGATCGGTGAGTCTTGGCCGATCGCGCTTGAAATGGATCGTGAGGCGTGTCGGCAAGCCCGCTCTGTAGCTTCTGGTGTCTTCTGGTGACTGCACACGGCAGAAGAAGAAAATGCCGTTGAAAAAGAAAAAAAAAGTGAAAACTGGAATGTCGTTCGTTGGTGGGGGCTGGATTGCTGCTGCTGGTGTGGTGGTGGTCGTGGTCGTTGTTATAGCGCGCGCTCAAACATCGGAAGGAACAGGTCTGGCCGCTATATGGAGACGGAGGAGATCTTGCTTGGCCGTGCGGGCCCCCACTCGTTCTCCATTTGTGTGTAGACGCCCTCGGGCGGCGGCATGCACAGCTCGTTCTCCCACGACACGACCTCGATCTCGTCCGTGTGTTTCCACGTAAGGACAACGGTCGCGCCGTCACCCTTCTCGAGCAGCGAGTTAATCTGCCGCAGCACTTGCCCCTTCGATTTGTTCATGACCAGTCGGTGGTTGATGGCGTAGAGTGTGTCCCCGACGCGCAGGCCGCAGCTGGCCTCGGCGGGGCCCTTGAGTCCATGCCAGTTCGTGGGCTGCGCGCCCTGGCCGTGGTCCCGCGGCACGAAGCGTTTGCCGTCTAGTCGGTAGAAGTCGGCGATCACGACTTCGGCGTTCTGCGTGAGCCGGCTGCCGCGGGTCTTGACCACGAGGCCTAACCTCCGGAAGAAGTCCTGCCGGCGCATGCTGGGCGTCTCCAGGTACGGGAGCTGCGCGCGCGGGCCGAGCTGCACTGTGTCCGAATCTCCACTCACGCGGACCTCTGTCTGCCGGTCGTGGCTGAGGCTGGTCGCGTAGATGGGGGCCCCGTAGAAGTCCCCGCCGCTGGGCATGCCGTTACGGGACCATCCTTGTCCCATGGCGGTGGTGGCGGTGGTGGCGGCGGCAGGGCCTAGGAAGGGGGCGAGGAATGCTGCTACTGGGCGCTGCGCTGGGCTGGGCTGGCGGGAAGGGCGAGTGCTCGCAAGCGCCGGTGTTCGTTCGTGGAAATGAAAGCCCCGCTGACCGTCGAGGCGGATGTCCCATACTTTAACCAGGTGAGAAACGTTTGCTAATGTCTGACTGACTACTAACCCTACGCCATACAAAACGCAAGTGGTTTGAGGAATTAAAAGCCGTGTGGCCCACACGAAGCAACCTGCGAACGTATGCCCTACAGTACCGCATTGCAAGTTCAACATGCATGCACTGCAGCCAATGCAAGCTTGCGCAGCGCTTATGCGGAGGCCGCCCGAGAGATGTGGCCGATGGCGCGGTGACTAGTGGACGCCGTGCTGGCAGCACTGCTGCAGGGCAACCGCACAGCGCTGAGCAGGTCCATCACGTTGGGACGCGTCCTGCTTGGAGTTGGCGGCTGACTGGACTACTGTATCACGGGGTGATCATTGTGCTGTAACTGGATGCATGGAAGTTGAGTCTACGCTCAAGAGTGACGAGGAGCAGGCGGAGCTGCTGCTGGACAGCATGCTGGCCCAGCGCCGATCCATGGATCCCGTGTGGATGTGGACTCGGCGGGACTGACGTCCTTCCGACTCGGCATCGCCGGGTGCGGGCAAATCCATGCTTATCGAAATGCTGGCCAGTTCCTCACGGCCCATAGCCACAAAGTGGCGGTGCTCGTTATCGATACGCTCCTGCACCGCGGAACTCTAGTCTACAGGACTCGAACTACCGCGTGCTCTGCTGCCTGGTCCCTCGTCGTCACGATCGGGCGGCTCCATTCTCCGCGACAAGACGCGCATGGGAAAACTGTACAACGACCCGAACACATTCGTGCGTCCGTCACCGTCACCGTCGTGCGGTACGCTGGGCGGCGTGGCGCAGGACACGAACGGCATCGTCCTGCTCTGCGAGGCTGCCGGGTGCAGCGATCGTGATCGATGATGACACAGTGGACATGATATGCTGCTGGCCCCCTGCCGGCGGCGATGATTTCCAAGTCCATAAGAAAGGTATCGTGGAGATCACCGACATTGTCGTGGTAACCTGAAAGCGTGCGTGCTTTGACCTATTAGGGCTGCTTTCGGCCTCTTGTGTGGATGGTGATGGTCGTTGGTGTGGCTGCAGGCTGACGAAGCATACCGTTTGTGGATTACATGCACGCAATGGACCTCATGCGCAGGAAATATCCTGACTGGGAACCGAAGGCAAGTTTGCATTTTTTTTACAGAACGGCTATGATGTTTGGCATTGCTCGACTCTAACTACCTACAGCTTTGCATGCACAGGTAAAATGATTTCTGCTGTGGAGACGAAGGGCATTGACAAGGTGTGGGCTATCGTTGAGGAGCACAGGAAGGTGATGGAAGAATTGGGTAAGGTAAACTAGTATGGGAAAACGTGGATCCAGCGTAAAGTGTGCCAACACCCGTGTCTCCGCAGATCGCTCAGAAGCGCAACGCGCAAAGCTCGAAGTGGATGTGGATGTGGAACTAGCTAAACGAGCAGCTTATGCGATCCGTATCACACAGTGCTGCAGTGCGACACAAGGCTGACAAGATAAAGGAGGACTTGGCTCACGGGTTTATTAGCCTCGCTCTGCAGCCAGCACGAAGAATCCCAAGCGTGAAGGCGACAAAAACTACCAGTATCCCAAGAAGTGCAGTGAGATTGAAGGGTACTTCCGCATGAAAAGCTCTTTGCCCCACGAATGACCGTTTTTGTATAAGGATTTGAATGGACGAGTCGTGTACAGGGTTTGACTTTTGAAAAATTAATGTATGTGTATGCACTGATGTTAATAATTGTACAAGTAGTGCGACGGGTAAGTAATTTTTGTCTGGCGAGCTTACTGCTGTTTGCGTCCCGCTGATTTCAATAGATTGATGAAGTGGATGGGATCTGCTCCGTGGAAAGCATTGAGAGCCCAAGCGACGACGCTGTAGCGCTTCCTGCGGCGGCCGCAGTCGCTGTCGCTAGTTTGCGTGGTCTGCCTTGCCGCTTGAGTTTTTGACGTGGTACGGAGATTTGATCTTGCTGCTGCAGCATGGCATAGCATGAAAGGACTTGAAGAGCACATAGTTCTGCTTCAATGAGACTGGATAACCGGTGACGAAGATTTGGGGAAGCCTTCGCTAGCATCTCCTCCTGTGATGGAAGACACTCCACTCGCGCGGCATCGTTTGTTCGCTTCGGAAGCTTGTATGGGTAATTCGAGGCGGTTGAGCTCATTCCAAGCTGACCCTCAAAGCCTGTTGCCGCTGTTCTTGATCTCTTTTTGGTTGTCCCCCCTGGCTGCTTGTAGAGTCCACTGACAGCCGAGCCCATTGGGGCAATGAGGATGGCGGCAGTTCCGTTCGCCATTCCTGTTGAACGAGCGCGTGCCAGGTGTCGAGATGCATCCGATCCATCCGCATCGTCGTCACCACTATTTTGTGCGACGGAGGAGCCGCCGTCGCTAAAATACCCGACGGGCCCTTGCATGATCATGGACAGCCCGCTGTGCTTGTGCATTTCGTCGTCACGTGCGAGCTTAGCGAAGTACTTCTGTGCATGGCTCCGGATTTGCGCTGACGTGCGCGTCTTGATCTTGGCTGCCACTTTCTTCCATTCACGGCCGTAGAGCCGCAAGCCTGCGAGGAAGCTTTGGTGTTCTTGCTCCGTCCAGCGGCCTCCGTTCATACCTGTCTGCCCCTTTTGGTGCGTCGCGTTGGACGGTGCCGGGGCTGCTGCTGCTGGTTTCGCTTTCGCCGTTTCAAGCGACATCGCTAGTGGAGATACACTAGCCGACGACACAAGAGGAGCGATTGCCGGTGAGTTTGCGTTACTACGGTCGCTTTCGAGAAGCCCAGCGGCGGGTGGAGCAGTGATCGGTAGAAATGCTGGACTGGAGTCCGCAGACATAGTACTCTCGGTTGGGCTTACTGATGGAGGGGCTGATGTGAAGACGGACATGAGTGTTGAGGACGAGGTCGGGTCGCGAAGCATCGACTAAGAGTATTATTTGCAGTGGCTGTTGGTCAAATCGGATCGTGGCGGGGTCCGCAATTGTCTGAGCTGCTGCTGCTGCAATGGGATCCACGTTTGCTGCTACACCGGACCGATTAGGCGATAGTCACCAACTTGCGAAGTGAGCAAGGTCGATCCCGAGAAAGATATTCAAAGCTGGGTGCTTGGTTCGTTTCGTGCCAGACTCGGGGTATGAGTATGAGTGCGAGCGCACATTTGAGAGCGCGGGCAGTTACGCTTCGGAGTGGCTGGATATAAAGGCAAAACCAACGCGTAGACTGGCTTCTCGGCGAATCCATATCTTAACCACCAAAAGATTTGCTTGGGCCGATGCGTGCATCGCGTTCAACGGCGGACCTCACTATTCATAGCCGCCAGGTCTCAGTCTCCTGCTCGCATGTACGACAGCCAGCCGTGGAGATAACTTGCTCGTTTCAATCGTGGCAGAATGAGTCGCGTTGACCGAGCTTATTTATGGAGAAACTGCTGCTTGAAGCACAGGGACGAGTGGTTTCGTACTTGCGGTCACCTTCCCGTCCGTTGACTCCAATGCAGTGCGGCGCAGCATCTCACCCCCTGCATGCATTGACTGCGAGCTCGCGACAGGACGGTGAGCTTGACTTGACAATGAAATCCTCAACTCGTTCTCAGCGAAGTTTTCAGATCGAACAGAGGATCAGAGGGGTCTCTCGCGCGTCGCTAACATCATGCGTGCACTCGCTTCAAGCTGCTGCTGTTCTTCTGCTGCCGCCTGCCTAACACCGGACGTACTATCGTTGTCATTCGCAAGCTCAGTCCATAGCAGCTGGTGGGGCTTCGACATGTCGAGCCAAATTGCAGTCGCTTCACTCCGAGAGAGATTCTCATTCTCTCGACGTTTAGCCTCAAAAAAGTGGCGAAATCCTGCCGAGTTGCGTAGCGCTCTCTCGTTGTCCTTGTTTGCCTGCGCATTGTACATCTCCAGTTCAACCTCATACCGACGTTTGTCTTCAGCAGCCATGCGTTTGTATGGTTCTCGTTCCTCCTCCGACATCTGACGCCACAGTCGACCGCATAGGGCCGAACATTCATTGTGTGACATCTGATACGTCGCAAGTAGCTCCGTGCGCTTGGACATGTACATGAGGTTGTAGGCCGTCTTTGGGCGCCGCGGGGGCCCAGCCTTCCGCTTCTTTCGTCCAACTACCGGTCCTATTACCTCTTCATGCAGAGCAGCTACTCCTTGCTCTTGATCTTGTCGTTGCTGATCTTCACTTCCTCGTTGCTCTTGCCGCTTTCGTGTTCGCCTTTTTGCTGGACGATCACAAACCTGCTGTTCCTCCTGTTGCCGTGCAAGATGAACCTCCATTTCTGCCCGGAAGCGCTCCACATCCTCTTCAGCCTTGCGCTGGTACTGGGCGCGCTCGTCGTCACTCAACGCCTTCCACGCAATGCCTATTTCACGCATGATTTGAGGATTCTTGAGATCTGGGCGTTGAACTGCCATTTCCTGCCGCTCTGTCGCAAGGTAAACATTATACGCATTCCTGGGCAGCCGCGGTGCCGATGGGTCTCCACGAGTCAAACGTTTTAACTCGTCAATACGCTTGTGCGCGCGTTGAACTTCCGAATCCATGTAGGCCGGCGGTTTATAGGCGTTCATCTCTCTCTCATACCGCTGCTCGTCTTGTTTAGCCAGCTCGTACCACTCGTTCTTGTCAGCATCACTCAGACGCTTCCAAAGCTGACTCATCTCGGTGCGGAACTCGCTGATCGTCATGTTCAACAGTGTGAAGCTCTCGCGATTGTGGCTCATGAAGAGTTGGAAGCCTGTCTTCGCCGGTTTGGGAGCAAACGGATCTTTTAGCGGAGCCTTCAGCGCGGGCGGGACATCTGGAGTTGCCGTCAACGTCGGGTGGAAGTGCGCAATTTCCTCCTGGAAGCGCAGCTTGTCTTTTGCAGCCATATCCTCCCAAACTCGCCGCTCGCTGTCTGACAGGGCCCTCCACTGCCTCGCCATTTCCTTCGACACGAGCTGTGCCTCGAGCAACGGGTTGGCAGCCACCACCTCTGATCGGCGACTCTTCCAGAAGCAAATGTAGGCTGTGTCAGGTTGGCGCGGCTCATTTGGTTGCTTCTTCCGCTTAACCCGAAGCTGCACCGGTTGCTGGTACATTCGCAAAAGCTCGTTAGTACGGCTGTGCTTGCGATTATTTACCCGTCAGACTCACCTCATTTGCCTGTTGCTGATGGATATACTGGTGGGCCTCCGTGTGGAAGCGCGCCTTGTCGAACTGCGCCAGCTCCACCCACGGCTTGCGGTCAGCAGCCGTTAGAGATTTCCACTGCCGCCCTAGCTCCGACGAAACCTGCTGCACGGACCATGATGGATGCACCGACGCTAGAGCCTCACGGCGGCTTCGAGAGTAGTGCAGATACGCGCTCTTGTCCGGCACAAGCTCGCGTGGTCGCTTGGAGGAAGGCGCGGCGGCCTCCATTCCTTGATCGATTTTGAGTTGGAGTTGGGGGGGGGGTCTGAAAATTATGGACATCACAATCCTATTTCGCTTTTGGACAAGGAATGGTGTGTATTTACAAGTTTTGCAAAAACATGTTGGACGGCGCTTGCACCCCCATTCTCCTCATGCTGCGCCTGGCCGCCCAGTGGGTGTGCACTCGACGCAGCCCCAGGAAGAGCACTCCAGCGGCAGTGGCACCAGCGCCTCCGGCGCTCCATGGATTCAACGCAGCGCCCAAAAGGATAACGGACCACGCAAACTCGAAGCCGACGTGCAGAAGTAGTGTGGCGGCCAGTACGCCGGCGCCATCGAACTGGAACCCACGCGTGAGGAAGAGCTGCTCCGCGAAGGCCAATGCGCCCGTGCCCGCGATGGCGCCCCACGTCCCCAGAGACGCCCCCACCTTGAATTTGCCGTGCTGCACGCCTAACATTGCCGCCAGCGACACGACCGTCGTCGAAAGCAGGAAGTAGTGCATTACGACGAGGTACGGCACCTTCTGCAGGCTGCGCAGTGACACGTAGACGCCGGCCTGCATGAAGAGCACCACAACGGCGCACCCCATAGCCAACGACTCACCAAATAGATAAGAAGTCACGAAGCTTGTCATGGAGCGGTGGTACCACTTGGCGTCGGTCGACCCGTTCTTGCCGAAGAGGAAGGCAGGTCGCACGATTAGCACGGCGCCGGCGACACACAGCACAGAGCAGGCAACCGTGAAACCCCCGGGCTTCTCCTTTAGAAAGAAGGCAGCCTATTGTGCAAAATGGGTGAGAAGATTTGCTAGGTGCTAGACGCAGTGTTGGCGAACTTACCATTGCGAATGCGAGTAGCGGACTGAAGTATGTGATTGCGGTGGCGTTCGACACCGCCAGGTTCTCTAGCACTATAATTGTTAGAGTCATGGCGATGCAGCCCGTCACACATCGAAGTGCGAGCGGGCGATGGAACTCCTTCTTCACGCGCATCTTAGTGCCGGTGGTCGCGATGGCAGCCTGATAGAGAACAAAAAAACAAAAGGTTAAATGGTACCCCATACGAAAGCGATGCGTATCCAATGCAATAACCTACGAGGGTAAGCAGCCACGACACGAGCGAGCGCCAAAACATCGTCTCTACGGCCGGCAGCTTGAACGCGTCGTCCTTGACCAGCGTGGCGATGCAGCTGGCCAGGAAGGCCGACGTGCCCACCAGGATGAGGCCGGCGATGCGGTTGGCGACGCTGCGCACAACCGCGCGGCGCATGAAGCGCGGGAGCCACTTGCCCTCCTTAGACATGGACTCGAGGGAATCGGAGGCCACGAGCAGCGGCAGATTCTCCAGGTGGCGCATGGCTTTCTTGCCGCTGTCGATCTTCCCGGCCGGCGTCGAGCTGGAGGCCGTCGCGTACACGGCGCCGTAGATTGCAGGCAGCGGCATGGTCGGGCAGCTTCGACGTCTGTCCGCTGGGGCAAGAAGCGAAATGGAGATCTTGACGGACGGGTGGCGTCGCTGGCGCTAAATCAGGGTCGAGCCATTCACTGATTTCACATTGGGACACATCGTTGAAGACTATCTAATGACATCAGGGGCACTGTGTTATATGCAGCTGCAGCACGTAGTGTAACGAGCCTGCAGCTAGCACTACGTTTAACATGCAAGGATCGAGCAGCATCATGGCCTCCACTCGGATCGAGTAGCATATGTGTCGATGCGGCTCGTCAATCGTTATGCACCAATACAGCTAAGCAGCTTAGCACTGTTGGGGACGTGTTGTCAGCGGGTTGATTAACGCTGAAGTTCGTGTGTCTGCACGGCAAGCAGTCCAGCCTGACCATGATGGAAGATCAGATAACCAGCACCAGCACCGGTCTCACATTGCGACCTTCACGCACAGGGAATGATTGCCACTGGCAATTTCCTGAGCAATCAGCGCGGATTACACGGAGCGCCACACAGTGCAGCGTCACTTGGTCGGCAGAAAACCCGCAAGAAGGTATCCGCGCATTTCCTGTTCCTCCGCTGGCCAACCAGAAGCACACCGCGCACTCGAGCGGCAGCATCATCAAGGACCGGAAGCGTTTGGTGGCGTGTGTACCCCCGTCGTCGTCGTCCGGTGGTGTGAGTCTGAGTCCAGACTCAGATTGCAACGACGGACGCGCGCGTGCCTTGCCAGTCCACTTGCAAGCACCGTGCTAACCAGGAGGAGAGAGAGAGCGAGAGAGAGAGAGAGCTCCGCACCGTCCAGTCGGCCCTGCAGCCAACCAACCGTCTCGCCAGGCATCCGACGCGCGCTGTCACACCCATGAGCGATCAGCAGGAGGCCAGCGCCAGCAGCAGCGAGCACAACTCGTCGAGTTCCGCGGCCATGAGCGGCATCGACTGGAGCATCTTTAAGGACGGCGAAGAGGACGCCTTCGGGTGGCTGCTGCGCAACAATGCGGGGACATCCGCAGCTACGAGGGTCGGGATGGCGGCCAACACCGCGGGAAACCTGGCGAGCGACATCCTGTCGCTGGACGACATCGAGATGGACCGCATGATGGCGGGGGCCTCGGCCGTGGACCCACAACAGATGCCCAAGGGCCACGCAGTCGGCGCACAACCGCTTACCGCGCCGCAGTCGAATACCCGATTGCTGGCGGTGCAGCTGTACGAGGGTCTGCGGTCGTCCCCCTCCAGGCCGACCGTGAACCTCATGTCCATGCTGCCGCCCTTTGACAATGGTAATCTCAGCGTGGACGGAAGCTACGAGGATTTTGACGACGAGTACGACGAGGAAGCGTGGGAGGAGGAGCGGGAGGAGGAGGAGGAGGAGGAGGACGCTGGAAAACAGTCCGCAGAGACAGCACGTGGGAGAAAGCGAGGAAGCAGTACTTCTGCAGCACACAGTGCCGAAGAAAAGGCCCCTGCTAGCACGCGAAGCACAAGAGCGAGAAGCAAGCGACCACTGAAGCGCAAGAAAAGCGGGCCAGCTTCACCGACAACTGCCGGTTCTGATGGTGAAGAAGATCTCGAGAAGAAGCAGCTTCGTCGTGTGAAAAACCTGGTGTCTGTAAGAGAGTTCCGCAAGCGCAAGATGAAGCAGCTCGAGCAGAACGAGACGCGACTACGCCGACTGGAGGCGGAGAATATGGATCTGAAGATGCGTCTAAAAATCGGCAAGGAGGCGATCCTAAGCGAGCAGCGCGAAAAGCAGCAGATCAAGGAGCAGATGCGGGACATGCTGCAGCGGAATGCGAATGAACAAGAGATCGCGCAATTCCTCAACATGTACAAGGTGACGTACTCAGACTACGGCCCGAAGCGACGTGAGAAGCTGCACTTTCATTTGTCGCGCATTCGGGAGTTGCTTCTTCCCACGCAGGTCACCAAGCTGAGTCTGTATTCGGTGGAACAGGGTGTGGATATGCTTAGGCGCGATCACGTTATTAAGGAAGACCCTATGTCCGCACCGGAATCAGCTACAGCGACTATGAGTCTTTGGGGAATCCTGGCAGATGAGCTGGAGGTATCGGACGAACAACAACGGCAAATTTTGGAGCGCCGAGCGTCGATCACAAATGTGCGCGACGATCTGAACCACACCTTGAGCATCGTCAAGAAGTTGGAAGAGGTGACCGACGAGAAAAACACGGCGCTGGAGGCCCAGGTAGCGCAACTGCAGCAGATCCTCACCCCCTCCCAAGCGACCAAGTTTATCATCTGGGTTAAGGAAAACCCAGCATTCATGTACATGCTGGACAAGCTTGTGGACTCTACCCTGCAGAACAACACAAGCAGCGCCGAGGAATGATCCACCCTCCCGCTTGCTGACTACTATTAGCCACGCTCTCGTATTTGCTCCATCACAAACCATCTTCTACTGTAGTATTCATCTTACTTGAGCTTCCCTTGCTGGCCAGGCTTCGCTGGCAAGGTCAAAGGAACGGAAGTCCGGTCAGCAGCTTCATAGCCCCGTGGGGTATTTATTTGGTGGGAACGTAATGAATGTTCATGGGACATATCGACTGAAATCACCTGGTGTTGGTATTACTGGTCTTCAGCAACAACCTACGCAATTACTACGACGTATACACGCGCGCTCTCGGTCACACGTAGCTTACATGTTAGCTCAAATCGTGGATCCCCTTCTCGGAACGTCAATGCACCACCACCGTTCATCTGGGAAACAAGCGGTTAGCGTGCAAGAATACCTTCGTCATCTTCTGCATCCTGTCCATGGTGCCGCTGTACAGCAGCTTGACCGGGAGGTTCCCGCCAACGTCCGTTTGGCAAATGTACGTCAATGAGAAGCCTTCGGGGCCATCGACATTTGTATCCTCCTTGCAGTGGAAGCAGGAGAAAAATATGTGGCCGCGAGTTGTTCCTGGACGGACAGGCACGTCGGGGTGCTCAACACTGGCGTGGCAGATGGAGTTCACTTTTGCAACATTAAGTAAGCAAAAGTCTCGTGGAGCCACTAGCCCGCCAAGAAACGGTTTCTGAGTATTCACGCAGACACTCACATCGACATCATCCTCGGTGTCGAATGTCTCGATCACTTCAAAGTTTGCCTCATTGAAATCCCACACGCACCGATCCTTAGGGTCTTTGCTGTCGAGGAAAGCCAAGAACGTGGCGATGGAAATGTCCGTGACGAATACTACGATCTTGAAAATCGCGAATGGTGTTTGGTTCGCAGTCATCTCGTAGATTTCGCCGCCTTGTGTAGTCTTAACCATCTTCCAGGGGCACTCGTCACTCAAGTAGTATGCCAGTGTTTCTTCCATCTCACGACGGCGAGCTTCGTACTCGGCAGGGAGAGGCCCACTCCCCGGAGCTGCGGAGGATCTTCGACGGATAGGCTTCCCACGTGAAGTAGTATGAGGTGCTACAACATTTGACTGTACCGTTTGTTTTGTCTGGCTTGGTTTGTTGAAAGAGGATCCGCTCCGTCGGTCGGCATGAACCCAAGGATGTAGCGTAAGAAATATTCCGTACGTCGCGACACAATAGCCTAGGCGTTGGTGAAGCGAGAATCCGTCGGCCAATGCAATCACCAGCAGAATAGAGGCCGCGAAGAGTGACATCCAGAGCCCAATTGCAGAGTTCATGCTCGTTCCGTCAGGGTCATCGTTTGCTACAAGGCCCACGAAAGATGCCACGCGGTATGAAAGCCCGTCGTGGCGAACATTCGAGGTCGCTGGCGGCTTGGTGAGATCATTATCGCTCGAGCTGTCCATGAAGGAAAGTCTGTGGGAGCCACTGAAAGAGCCCGACCTTGCCCACACTTGGTCCACCATCACGGACTCGCGGCGTTCGGTCTCCAGCATGGATCCGCGACGACTTGATCCCATCTTGGAGCTGCGGTGACTCGACATCACCATCGAATCTGAATCCATCATCGATCTTCGGCGCCCCGTCTCGACCGTGAAGTCTCTCTCCACAAAGCTTACACCGCGCGACTCACGACCGCTCTCCTGGGAGTTCGGCAGGGACATGTGCTTGGTGTGAAGCGATTCCCCACGCAAGCGCCTGAGGGCATCGGGCGAGCTGGCAGCCTCGTTATCCTGCCAGACCTGGCCGAAACACTGGATGCAGATGCGCGAGTTGCCCTTCAGTTTTTTCGGAAGCCCCTTGCGCACGCCTAGCAGCGGAAACTTGAGCGTGCAGAACTGGCATCGCCACTTGCGGCACTGTACACAAACGATCAATCAGAGCAGCAGCAGCAGCATGAGTATCGGCAAATAAAGGGGGGCGGGGGCGGAGCAACTTGCAGCCTAAGGCTCCACGTACATAATCACATCGTTTCGGGGGCAGCAAATCGCGCAGCACCTTCAGGTTGGCGCAATACAGACACGTTTGGGCTGCTTCCTCGTCTTGCGCCGCCACAGTGCCGTCACCAGTCGCGTCCATGGCCGCCACTCACTGGCAGATACGCTCTCCGCGGCGCGAGAGGTGGTACGAACGCGAAGGCAGCTTCTGGCCGGCAGCTCCGTTAATGATTACTCCAGCAGTGCGGTCGAGGCTGAAGATGATGGCAGCCAAATCTGGTTGGTAGAAATGTGAGATTGTGTGCACCACACCCACGTTGAAGTGCATGACAAATTAAATTCGTTTGTCGATGCTTGCCTAGTGGGTTCCTAGACGACGGCGATCACGCCGGCGGCATAAGCAGACTGGACCAGACCGTCACGCCCGTGCCCACCAACCCGATCACGATCGCGCCGATGAACAGCAGCACCGGGCCGATCTTCTTGGGGCCGAGCAGCGGGCCATCCTCAAGCTTCAAGATGAACGCGGCCGGGAAGCAGAAGCACACGACGGCGGAGCACGTGCCGCCGATGATGCCAAACACCACGTTGATGCTGGGGCAGAAGATAGCGAGCAGCAGCGCCAGCAGCACGAGGCTGCTGGTTACGGCCACATGGCGCGGCCACGAGTCCTCCGAGTTGGAAAAGAACATCATGTCGATGGTGAAGCGGCACGGGAAGATGTTCAGCGGGAAGGCCACGGCCACGGTGAAGGTGATGGCGGCTCGGCTAATGGCGATCAAAGTGTCGTTCAACGGGAAGCTCAAAAGGATGTTGCCCTTGTACTTTGGCTCCGCGAGCTGAGGACCGAACGCCAGATATGCCACCACGCCGATAGACAGGTAGACCAGGAAAGAGATTAGCGTAGCGCGGTCCACCACTTTGTTCATGCGGCGAATGCACGGGCGCTGCAACTCCGTATAAATCGAAAACACGTTAACCTGATGATGACGTACAGACAAGCATTAGTGCATTGACGACGAGGGGCGAAACACACATCCCGTGTCAGAACGAATATTCTCTTACCTGACAGGTGAAGGCAAACATGACAATTGGTACGCTGAGCATGAAGTTTGGACCACGACTCAAATCGATCGTCCAGCTGATGTCTTCCGGAATGCCATTGGCGCTCGCGTACATTATCGACCGGATGGCGACCGCCACAACGAGGAAGACAATGGAGAGCACGCCCAGAATGGACGAAAACTGAAGACTGCTGATGTCTTTCATCAAAGACAGTGGAAGCATGATTGTCCCGCATGAAATCGTCATGAGAACCCATCGCTGCGAGAAAATGCTTTGCACCCCGAAGCAGAGCTCGCCTAGCGGCGTGATGATGTCTCCTAGCGTCACGAGGTACGCAACCGAAATGCCAAAACAGAAGATCAGGATATTCACCTCCACGAAAATCGTCATCTGAAGGTACAAGCTAGAGGTAAGTATCCCAACCAACGCGGTCAGATATCTTAATGAAAAGCGCAGTACCTTCGTGCCGAAGCAGTACATGGCCAGATCCTCGTACGACTTCAGCCTGCCACAGATAATTCATAATAGCGCTGTGTCAGTCCGTCAAACAGGGATCGTAGAGGTCGTAGATCTGGTAGACTGCATCACTCTCATACTTGGTAATGTCCTCTGCGCGAATCAGCAGTCGAATCGAGTACACGGTTAATACTGCAGCCAGTACAAGCTGAGCTACAGCAAAACCCAACCCAGACACTGCGACTGCATACGGCAACGACAGCGCTCCTGCGCCAAGAGTAGCGCCAGCTAAATTGAAGACCGAGCCGCGAATCGAGCCCTTGGATGGAATGATCGACTGATGGTACGGGAAGGCATCGCTGAGGAGATCATCGTCATTAGGCTAGAATGTGCATCGAAAAGCATGCGGCAACAAGTGTTAATAATGAAGCATTGCGTATCCAAGTAGCAATCCACCTAACACGCAACTCGCTGCCAATTCCTACCTTCCGGGTCCGCATCGGCGACATCGAGGCGATGAAGCTCCCGATCTTCTTCATTTTCTGTAAATATAAGACGACTACAACGTCAGAACTCTTTAGCCTCACCACGCAGCACACCAGCATCACCCGCTAAGCAGCACTCTACGGGGATACTTGACAGAGCACTTGCTCACACGCCATAAGAACGAGTTCACCTTGAAAATGAGCGGCGTGTAGCCCAGCTGCTTCAAGTACGAATCTCGGAGCGGATGGTTCTTCTTCACGTGGACCTCGCCTCGCTCAACGTGCTCCGCCGCCGTGTTGCGGTCGTACACCGCGTTGGCCGTGGAGGACAGCGAGTTGGAGCGACCCTTGGAGGGGAGCAGCGGCTCCGTGACGCCATGGTCGTACTCGTGGCTCATCGGAGCGGGGTTCCTGCAGCGCACCGGCTTCGAACACAGACGCACTTAGTTAGTGCACGACGCTCCGAGCACGAGGGACGCTCCCCGGCCACCACCTGCTGCGGATCGCTCGAGAAATGTTGGCTGTTTGAACACCTGTACTCACCCCACCTGAATGAGGCCAATGAGGCGAATTCGCGCGGCGAGCGCCGCGATTTCCTGGACAGCAAATGGCTCGGAAACCCCAAAATTCGCGAAAGGTCGCGGTGCATCCTCGCCTCTTTGAGGCGATTTGGTGAGGTACACCTCAGAGAGGGTTGCCTCGGTTTAAACAGTATTTACTCTCTCGACAGCAATCGACAAGATGCAATGCAGTCCGCCAGCTCTCCTTCGGATGCTGACGGGCGCTGCCAGGTTGACCGAGCGCATCGTGCACGCCAGCACGCAGCTTATTCTCCACGCGCGGTTTGGATTCATCGAGATGTAGTGCACGAGCTTCCACTAGGACGGACACCTCGACTCCGTCAGCAGCCTTGTCCACGAGTACGGAAGTTACGACAACAAGCGTAAGGGAATGCATATTGATCTTTCTAGACTTGGTTCGTGTTTTCACCCGTCAAGTATCAAACCAACTTTGATGCTCGTTCGGGCTCTTGTAGCACTACTCGTGGTTTTGGTGCGAGAAATCGAACCTGTCGTACATGTATCGACAGCTAGCATTGGTTTTGAAGTGAAACATTCCGGCAACCAGAAGACACCGCATAAACCTAGATTTATTCTCCATCAGTCTTCAATGTTGATCCTTACGAAGCGTTGGAATAGTTCCAGCCGACAGTTCGTAGAATTCCCGTCATGACACTCGCGTCTTGGGCACCGACAGCGAATCTGGCCACTTCAGGCTGCGCCTGCTGCTGCGGAAATTCCCCGTTAGTCCATGATTGCAGCACCAATTTCTTGTGGAGCGGCACGGACGCCAACTCCTCACCGAACATGCAGCTGCACATAAGAGGCAGCGCCGGCACCCGCTTCTGCTGCTGAAGCATACCGGTTGCTCGCGCGAGCATCCACATAAGCGGAGCAGCGTGGGCCTCGTTTGTGCGTGCGCCCGTTACATCCACAATGCTAACATCCTTGAATTCGGACACATTCCGTGCGGAGCATTCGAAGGATTCCGCAAGAAGATTCGCGCTGGCACGCGTTACAGCGTTGTCGTCCAGGCTGAATGAAGACTGTGAAATCGGAGCCAACAACGCTTCCTGCTTGAAAGGGATCGAAAACCATGTTACAGACTGCCACACCGTGCCCTGGTCATCGAACAGGTCTGTTTGAACCATGAACTCAATCGCCGACTCCAAGAAACGCTTTTCGGTCAGAACCATGACGCACTACGTTGACACAAACAACCCCATAATTAGCCGCCTTCCGCAACACCCGCGTAATTTCATGTTCACCCCAACGCACCGTGAGCTCTGGCGGCGGCGGCGTCTCCTCACTTTGAGACGGGAAGCTCATGTCCAGCGGCCTCAGCTGGACGACAGTAAGAGCTCTAAGTCGAATGTTGCGCACGCTAGCTGGGAAGTTCGAGTTGCCCAGAAGTTGCAGGAACAAACTGCTAATCGCCACTTGCGGGAACATGAAGGGCAGCTGCTCCAGCGCCAGCTTCGGCAGACTCAGCGAGGTGGCGAGCTTGGCAAAGTCCGTGGACAGCAGTGCAAATGGACACTGCAGCGTGATGCGCGGGCATGGACTGCGCAGAATGGAGGTGCGCCAGCCGCGACGTGTGGCTGGTGATAACCAGCAGCGCCAGCGAAACTCCTTCGTGCCCAGGTCAGCTGGGGCCGGCAAAGCCGCATAACTACAACGACGCAATTACAGCAGCATGCACGCAGCTCGTTGGGGAAGTATTCGGGGAAAGAAAAATGAAGACATACCTCTGCACCACGTCGTGCTCCCAGGTGATGGCCACGAAAGCCACAAGCAGCGTCACCGCCACGAGAACCAGCAACAGCACCCCGAGAACCAGCAGCATCGCTAGACCGTAGAATGAGGCTTGATGTGTCTAGCCTTTCATTGGTTAAAATTACCTTTTTATCGCCGCTGGTACTCGGCCCCTGCGTTTTTTAAACTCCTATTTACTTCCCTTTATACCGTTTTTACAGAAAGGTTAGGGGTTACATTTTAATTAAAATAGACCACAGGCTAAATTGTCCGTAATCTACCGGACGACAAGGATAACGGCAGAGTCATTCCCCGGACAGAGTGTCCTGAAAATTCTGGATGGTGAAAATAGCCTCTATACAATTATTCATACAACAGGCTATCGGTTGCACTTAGTGCAGAATTTACCGGACGCCATTCCTGGACGAAGAAAAGCGCGACTGCTCATTCCTAAACGCGATGGAGGAGGCAGAGCACGATGGATTGTCAGATCTTGAAGAAGAAGGAGCAGTAGCGCGTGCAAGTACAATCTCCGTGAAGTCGCGTGCATCGTACCAAGGCTCTACGGTTCGTTTTCTCCAGTGGATGTTCAAGAACAAGCCGTCTCTTATACCTACGGAGTTTGTCAGAGCAGTCGTTCTTGATGCACACAGTGTACCAGACAAAGCGTCCCTCAGACGTGCACTATTGTCGGCGCCTAAGAACCCTCCTATCGACTTTGACCGAATTACAGAACGTGGCTTTATGACATGGATCGTCTCACTGAAAAAGCCAAATGGCTTCTATCACAGTTTTCTACGTATGTTGGTCACCGCTCGGCTTTTTACAACCTTTTTCAAGATTATCACCGTGTCATGTCGAGGGATTTCGCTCTCGACCTTAGCAGTCACTTCAAGGGATTCCAGCGAAAGGTTGCAGAAGCGGTTTGACAAGGTCGTGGTCAGATGAAAGTTGGCAAGGATCCGTTGCCTCTCAGCCTGTACAAGCAAGTCGCCATGTCAATGCTTACTAGCCCATTGAGGGGACATGATATTTGCTAGAACGTTTATGGTATTGTCGTAGAATTTGATGTTGCGAGCAGCGAACACAGCGTCAATTTGCTACAGCCATTTGGAATGGCGCGAAGATGTGCTGTGTGTGTATTTCGCCCACATGAAAAGCGACCAACGTGATTCTCGGCCGCGCGGATAGCATATACGCTTTGATTTTTGAACCAAATCATCATTAGCAGGAAAGTGGGGAGGTAGAATGGCAAATTCAGGCTGTAAAATCGGAAGTCCACTCACTGTTCGGCCTACGAACATGTCACCAGCAGCATCGTGTCTTAAATACCGGTCCTGAACACCTCCCATTGCTCAACCGGCTCGGAGATGAACAGTAACCGCAGGAGGACACGCCGTGGACCCCGAAGAACAAAATGTAGAGGCTCCTTTGCGTATCGAATGGGTACCAATATCGGTGGCATCCGTACCACGACGTTCGAGCTCAGTTGCAATAGACGGCGACTTGAGCACGCGTCCCAGCACCTTTCTAAACCGTTCATACTGGTTATGACCAGGAAATATGTGCGCTTCAGTGGCGTCGACACCGTATGATGCCTAATACATGCCTACAAAGGCACAACAGCACAGTTAGCTTAAGCAAATGTACTATTTGCACAGTACCGTGTAGCTTACCAAGAGCGAGGATGGGGCATATTTCTGGAGCTGTTGGATTAGAGTAAACACGACGCGGGCCTGGATTGCCTCAATCTGTTGAATTTGTCGGCGAGTTTGCACTAGCGTCGATTATATACCATCTAGATTTCCTCCGACAACATCTCCCAGGCAGCCATCCCCTTTTCCAATCGCCTCTGTTTGCCGATGCTGACTTAATAGTTCATCTGCGCTCGATAGTCATGTGGTGTTGGAAATCCCACGTGAACACTCGCTAGTAATGTAACAAGCTTATTCCCACAACAATACGTCTACCCAGTGGGCAAACGAGAGTTCGGGCTGATTTGAATACCCAGTGTAACGGGGTTACACGAAGGTCACACGTAGTGTAGCCACACTATGTGTCAACTTGACGGAAGGGGTACTTGGTACCACTTCTATTAACAGGATTTCAGTACGTGGCTTTAGAGCCACTCGATACGCATTTGACTAGGTTTAACTATGGTAGATAGTTAAAGTCATACATTAACACCACAGGCGGCCTTGCCGCAGATAAGCAAAGAAATAACAGTTCAGTTTTAGCATCAAAGAGTGTATTTGCCTTGGGTTAGGAATACCGACGCTTTGAGTCTCTAGTTAGTAATACTAGAGGGATCTAAACCTCTGCGGAGACTTATGGGTTCGGAGAACCACAAGCTAAGACTCGGAGAGTCATACGTCTTCCTCTGACGCACTACGCTACGCAGCCCCGCTGCACCTGGTAGCACTTGTAGTCAATCCCGCACCTGAGGCTTAGGACTATTCCTCGGTGAGGATGGAGCAGACAGCGTTTTCGAACCTGTCTCCAGGCCAGCAAGACGCGCTTAATAAGCTTATGTCTTTGCTGGGCCCTGAGG
>JAGDFM010000401.1:0-36281 GCA_019155715.1 Phytophthora pseudosyringae
AACCCTTCCGTCGCTCGGCTCACCAAGCAGGCGCTGTCCGACCCGGATGCTGTGAACAAGTACCAGGCCTACCGCAGCGTGGCGGATATCGAGAAGGCGAAGGTGATCGAAGGATTGCTGAAGGGTGACAAGCAAGTGGAGATTTCGTCGGAGTTCGTGGAGCTGCACGGCTCGATCCTCTTCTCAGACGAGCTCACTCCTTCTGCGCGTGCACTGACGCTGGTAGAGGCGAAAACGATTCCGAGCCGTGATGACCTAAGTCACCACTATGCTGCGATTAAGGAGGCGACCACGGCCTTGTTGCAGGCAGTGTGGGCCAAGTACTCGGCAAAGATCGAGGCGGCATACAACAAGCTGTGCGGGGCTGCTCACCCTGGCCCACACGTGGAGCAGTTCCAGGAGCGTGCTCTTAAGCGTCATCTGCTGCTGCTGATTGTTGCTGGCGGAAAGGCTCCGGTGCTCAGCATGACCCCGAAGGTTTCGCCGACGGTGGCGCCGTACAAACTGGCGCTTGACCTGCTGAAGAAGTCCACCTTCGTGACGGACCAAGCTACAGGCTTCCGCCTTGTGCTGGAGGATGAAACTTTTGCGGACCGCGCGAAGGTGCAGGAGGAGATCTTCGAGGAGTGGTGCAAAACGCCGGACATGCTGACGAAGTACATCAGTATCGTGAGCAGCTTGGACTCGAAGGACGTGGGTAAGCAGATTCTGAAGCTGCTGGCGAATCCGAGCTTCAACCCCACGCAGTCTAGCCATGGTCGTACCCTGTCGCGCTGTCTATCGCAGATCCGCGATTTCTCTCTCGCCACGGATGAGGGGCTCGACGTGATGGTGCAGGCGTTCGTCAAGATCGGCAAGGTCAACCAGATGTCTGCGTACCCGTTACTGCAGTGCTTCGACCACCTGGACCGCTTCGACGACGCCACCAAGGCGAAGATGTTTGCGTCGCTGCAGCGCATGCAGGACTCGATCGACAAGAAGAAGGAGGAGTCGCTCTACAACCAGCTCAACATCATCCTGGAGAAGAAGCAGTAAGCCTACAACCAGTAGCTCAACATCATCCCGGAGAAGAAGAAGTTAAGCCGTGTCGCCAGCCTCGCTGCGTGTCATGGAAAGCAGTCGACTTGCAATGCTGGACTGCGACTGCTTTCCAGGCAGTGCGTGCCCTTTGTGTGAGAAATAATGAGATGGCAGTTCATACCACCAGGAGTTTGTGTTCACACACCCCTTCCTACTGAATCCCGTGCCTCTTCGTGCGCAGTGCAAAATCTTGCAACGTCATGGAGAAGCACGATGTTAAGCTGCTGCTTGCTTTGGCGTTGCGTTACCTCGTGCTGGCGCTGCAGCACCTCGTGCGCCTCGTTCAGAAGGGCATAGTGCTCATTCGACACTATTCCGATGGTGTGGCCAGGTCTCCGATGGTGTTAAAGCTCAATGCGTGGGTGGGTCGGTTCGCCAAGCGTCCATGGTTTCGAAAATGCCGCGACGTTCTGTATCGCTGCGCCGCCTTCATTGTCGGGTCGAGCTACATGGACGAACATATCACGTTTACAGCTCGGGTACTCGTGAAGAACGATGCCTACCGCGACCGACTACTAGTTGCAGAGATCGAAGACCTGGTAGCATTGTGTGACGCTCTGCGCCTCACACTACCACAGCGCAAGGCGTACTTCCAGTGTTTCCTGCACGTCGACTTTATGCGTCGCTCGAGTGTATCTCGTGCGGAGTTGCTGCGCTATTGCAGTCTGCGATCTACACCACTCACAAGCTTCTTGCTGCCGAATGCTGAGGAAGCTTCGCACCGAGAAACTGCACGCAATCGTTGGGATATTATGCAGCTAATGGTGGGGTGCTTCTCCGTGTGTACAGCAGACATTGCTGAGGTTTGTAGTTATTGATATTTGATGAGGGTAGCGTTTATTTGTTTTGTTAGGATTCACGTGGACTATATTGTTTGTGGACGAAGCTTATTCGACGTGCAGTGGCTGAATCCGTTCGTCCGCAGGAAACTGAAGCCGACGAAAGCGACAACGAGGAGTCAACGCAAGGAGAGAATGGAAAGGAGGAAATGATTGACCAGGACGAGGGGGTTGGGATGGGAGAGCACAACAAAGTGGTCGATGGTGGTAAACTTCCCAGCACTCCGAGTATCTGCCAACAGATTCATCAGTGCCTCGCATTTTTTATCGGTGTCCCTGACCCCGTGGAGCGCAGTTTGCTGGCCCTGCTGGAGGAACTCTACGGTAATGAGCGTTTCGGGGAGCAGCAAAAGAACGACGACCTAGTATCTCCAGGAACCGGGTTCCAAGATATCCACGGGGTAACTACAATATTTGACGTCGTTCGGTTATTCCCAGGTGAGCCAGAGCTCCCCTTTCAACATGTCATGTGGTAGCCTAGTCTCACTTCAAAGCGCAGTACTTGTTTTCCCATGCATTTGGGTGCAGCGTGTCCTCCGGACGCGCATTCTTGGTGTCAAAACGTGGGAGTGCCTGCAGCGGCGACGTACGCAGCTCCAACCGCATTTCCCTATCGGGGGCACATTCCTGTCTGTTGCTGACATCGTAGCGGCATCTCAAGTGCAGCTACAGCAAAAAACTAACCGTGACTATCAAATCTTGACACCTACCAGTGAGCAGCATATTGTAGACAGCTCCCTATCAATTGCGCTGCTTGGTGGAGGTGGCGGTAGCAGAAGTGATGACAGTGTGAGCTCCAACAAGTCCACTCCACGCAAGGTCGTCCCAAGCACGTACGCGCAGAAGCTTCGTCCTTTGCCTCCATGTGTTTGTGAATAATCTTACGCTGTGTGCGTGTTTGTAAAGTGGTAGTGAGCTAGCGCCATCCGACGTTAAGGCGTCATCGTACGCGCTGGAACTGCCCAGTAGCCTCAATCTAACGTTTGCTCAGTGTTCCAGCTCGGAGGGAGCATGGCGAGTATCAGCAAACCACGCACTGGCATCGGTTTACATCCAGTGCCTTGTTAAAGAGAACTCGACGGCGTCAAACGAGGCACTTCAAGCAGAATTTGAGCAAGTTTCCAAACAGATTTTTGCAGGAGAGCTTGACACCGAGAAGTCCGAGCAGATCCGTCACCGACTTGTGAAAGTCTATGGGTATCGCTTTGCGCACTCGCTGTTAGCAAAAAGCAACGTGAAAGAGCAAAACTGCGCGTCGAAGACACCTCCTGATGAACGTCGTGCTAAGCAGCGCTACGCAAAGGCATGGAGTGGCAGTGGGCTTGTCGAGGATGAATTGATCTACTGGAAAGAGGTTGGCATGTTCTCTTCGCGGGTTGTAGCTAGATACTGGAAAATGCTAACCCTTGTCCATGTGCTGCAGTTTGAAGATCCAGTAGCCGAGAGGCCATTCTACTACAACATTCGGACGGGTGAATCACGGTGGGATATGCCGGTTACTTTTGTAGGCAAGAAAAAGGTACGAAGGAGGCGGAAGTTGAAATCTAACGATGCCCATGCTCATAAGTAGCAACCTTCCCACTCTGAAACTGGCGAATCGTTGGAATTTACCAGTACGAATCAAGCAACACGCTGATCAAAACCGTACTCGGTACTCGTTCTATTGATTACAATTACCGAGAAATCATCACTTCGTAGCCTGCCAACAGTATGGCACTAGACTCGTGCAGCAAGTCATAAATCGGGCTCAACTCGGCATTCGCTGATGCACTGACGCGCTGAGAATACGCATCAAGGCACTTGGCCATTTCTTTCCAAGCCTGTTTTTCAGCTTGCAGGCCCAGACGAGAATCTTTCAAGCACGGATAGCCAAGCGGCAGCTCCTTCCAAGATAGTGACAGCGCAGATAGCTTGCCGCTCGAAGACGGTGGGGTTGTAGACGGTGACGATGACTGGCCGATGGCTGCGCGAGTGTCAAGCCACTCGATGTACTTGGAAGCTGTCCAGTGTTTCATTTGATGCGGAAGTTGAAGCTCAGATGGAGCTCGAGACGTGAGGTAGTGCCAGACGTTACTCGGACGAATCTTGTCAATTGTGGTGTCCCGAAGAATCTCAGTGTTCTCAAGGAAGATCATGTGGCGGAACGCTCGTAGCTCCTCGTAGGACGCCCCAACATTCCTCAGTGGCACGATGTGCTCTAGTCTTAGCTCCAGCTGTGCCATGTCATTCGCGAGACGCAGCTTGCCGTTTTCAGTAAGTGGTCGTAGCAAGGATGCGTGTCGGATAAAAACGGAGATGAGCCGATCTACAAAATCCGCCAGACACTTCGTAGCGAACGCAGCGATGGGGAGGCGGCGCAGATGCTCCTCTAGGATCACTGCGAAAGCGTTGTTGAATTCTTGCATATACTTTGAGCCACTTGTGCCTTGTGCCGAGCGGAACCCACCGCTACTTCGGGGCGCATCGCCTGTAGTTGTCACTCTGGACGCCACATTTTGATCACCGAAGGACTCTTCGTGCATTTTCGCGAAAATATTCTCCAGCAATACTGCGAGTGCTTGGAGGTAGTAGCCCAGCAGGGCGTATTCCAGGTCACCGATCATCTCATGGCACGGCGCCAGATTTTTTGTGCGCAGCGCTTTGGCATCCTTGGGTGTAACCACACCAGTAGTAATTGAATCTGCAGCAGATGACACGTGTGCTGTCGTTCCTGCTGGAGTACCATTGGCAACTGCTGCTGTTTCGACACGGTTGCCAACCTCTTCAACGGCATCGTCTAACAGACTCAACACATTCACGAGTCCAACGTTGTGGGCCTGCGCAGGTGTTCGTCCGAAAGACGGCATTGTCGCAGCAGCTGCCTTGCCTTGATGCATAATTTTTTTCACGTTTGAGCAGAACAAGGTCACTGCCTTCCGCACCTGCTGAAGCGCACCATCCAGCAGCACTGGATCTTGGCCAGCCTGCTCCAGCTCCGAGAAAATTGTACGTGAGAGGGTTTGCATGTCGCTGCGGCCAGGTGGCGATGCGTGAAAATTCGAGCTCTGAGGGAACATGAGCTGAATGGGGTTCGACAATCGGCGATACGCTCGGTCGATAAAAGCGTCATACAGAGGTGCCATGGAGTCAAGTAGCTGTATGCGCTCTGCCGCAGATCTCGCAATTGGCACCAACTCTCGCTCCACTGGACCGTTCTTCGTGGCAATTGCATTATCAGTCGTTGAGTCAGTCAGGAATTCTACACCAGCACTCTGCTTCGTCGCCTCGAACAGTTCATTTAGAACCCGTGTGGCTTGCTCGCGCATGCGAGGATATTCCGCAATCAGCACTGATTTGACTGCAGTACTGTAGCTAAGCGTGGACGCGAACAGCTCCCGCACGATAGCGCATGTGACCTCCCAGAACGTAACGAAGAGAGACGGCTCGTCCGGGTCGAGCACCAGATCCAGATAGTTTTTGCCTGAAGCCGGGTCCACCATCTTGAGTAGCACACGCTGCAGATTCCATACTTGCATCGCATGCACGCGGATGACATCAAAAACATCCTGGAGAGCTTTCCATAGATCGGATTTCTGCACGATGCTACCTGACGGTCCATTGCTTGACTCCAAACCGTTGGAGCCGCTACCGCCGGATCGCACAAGCTTATCCTCCGAGATAGCAGCAGTGCACTTCCGCTCCACTTCCTGAATCACGTCATTTACTGAGGCTTGAGCCGTCGTAGCCAAGTCTCCCAGGTAAAAGAGGATCTGGAGAGCGTCACCAACATCCGCCTGACTCAAACTCTGAATCCCTGAGTGCAGTGTGGCACGCACCTCGCGCTTCAAATTCGAACTGAGTTTCCTCGTCGCCGGCAGCTTTGCACGCACAACACTCAACTCCTCGAAACTTTCATCTTGCACTAGCACCTCCATTTCTCGGATCGCAAGCGCCACGGAGGCCATCTCACTCTGCCTCGCATAGCCTGCAAGGCCGCCCCCACTCTCCACTGCGCTTCCCGTCGACGTCGCATCGACGTGGCTCAACTCGGACCCCAGCACACGGTCCGAGAGCTGCTGGAAGCGCAGCACGCGCCGCACAATGTCCCCGCACTGCTCGACGTTGCGGTAGCGTTGGATCGTATCGCGCAGATTCTCGTGCTGCTCGCGCACCAGGGCCTCCAGCGAGTGCACCGACTGCTTAAGCTGCCCCACCGAGCTCTGCACCGACGTGACGTGGCCCTGCAGCTCGTCCACGGAGCCCACCTGGTCCAGCAGCGTGGCGTGGTGCTCGCCAATGTGCTCCGAGATGACGCGGTCGATGCGCTGCACGGCGCCGTCCAGACGCCCCACGAACTGCTCCGACTGGCTGGGCTCGTCCACGTCGTCAGCTGCTGCAGTAAAGCTGGTGGCGGAGCTGGCGCGGTGACGAGAGGCGCCGCTGACGTCTCGCGAGGCCGAGTCACGCGCCACGACGGAGCTGGCGATGGCGCTGACGTTGCAGTCTGCGCTCAGGAACACGCCCAGCTGCGCTGCATTGGCGGAGGGGGACACGTACAGATTGTTAGTGGTTGAAGAGAGGGCTGCAGACTTACAGACTGGCTTCGGCCGCCTACCGTCGCTCTGGAGCTCGCGCACGACCGCCTCCATGCTTGCCGCAGTGTCGACAGATACAACTATGATGGAAGATAGGAACAGATGTGACGGAGGAGAGGTGTTTAGTGTGGTCGACACGGACAGTTGAAGTTTATCTTGGGGTTTGTATGCTGGCAAGAAATCAGCCGACAGCGCAGGCAACGAACGCGGCTCCAGCTGGACCTGATCGTGCCTCGTTAGTGCGCATTGGCCGGTTCCTCGCTAGAGAGGACCATCACTCTGCATTCCGCACTCGATTGCGCACTTCGCTCGACGTCCATACTCAGCGCGAGTGTAAATGGCCATGAAGGAGGCGGGCGCGGGCTCCAAGTGCTACGTGCCCGACGAGACGTTCGTGTGGCTGCCGGCGCAGATCCTGCGCGAGGACAAGAGCGCCGACCCCAAGAAGCCCGAGAAGACGGTCGTGCTGCGTGTCTTCCCTCCGCCGGGCGACGCCGGCGCCGTCCTGGGGGACGAGGAGCGCGTGCTGGACTTCAATGACCCCAAGGTCAAGGCCATGCTCAAGAGTCTGCAGCTCGAGTCGCTGCCCTACCAGAACGAGAGCCTGGGGCCCGAGGGCATCGAAGATATGACGGCGCTCAACTATCTGCACGAGGCCGCCATCCTTTACAACGTCAAGAAGCGCTTCCTGCGGGAGCTGCCCTACACGTACACAGGGGACATCTGCATCGCCGTGAACCCTTACCAGTGGTTGCCGGAGCTCTACTCGGAGCAGACGCAGTCCCAGTACCTCACCAAGGCTCGGGACGAGCTGCCGCCTCACGTGTACGCGACGTCCATGGCGTCGTACAACGACATGAAGCGCCATAAAGTGAACCAGTCCATCTTGGTGAGTGGGGAGTCGGGAGCTGGTAAGACGGAGACCACCAAGATCCTCATGAATCATTTGGCCTCGATTGCGGGCGGGCTTAACGACTATACTATCAAAAAGATCATCGAGGTGAATCCGCTGCTCGAGTCGTTCGGTAACGCCAAGACGGTGCGGAACGACAACAGTTCTCGATTCGGGAAGTTCACTCAGCTGCAATTCGACAACGCTGGCATCCTGGTGGGAGCGAGATGCAGAACGTACTTGCTCGAAAAGACTCGCGTGATTTCTCACGAAGAGATGGAACGCAATTACCACATTTTCTACCAGTTGCTGGCAGCGAGAGACAGCAAGGAGAAGTGGTGTTTGGATGATGCCAACGAGTGTTATGCGTACACGGGCTCTAACAAGACTGTTAAGATTGAAGGAATGTCGGATGACAAGCACTTCGAGCGTACCAAAACAGCGCTAGGACTGATTGGTGTCACGGAGGAACAGCAGGGGGTCCTATTTGAAGTGCTTGCAGGTGTGTTGCATCTTGGCCAAGTGGAAATCCAGCCAAAGAATAATAACGAAGAGTCTGAAATTGTACCGGACGACCAAGGTGCACAGAATGCGACCAAACTGCTCGGCATTTCATCAGTCGATCTTGAGAAGGCACTATGTTCGCGCCAAATCGCAGTCGCTGGAGATAAGGTGACTACCTTTTTGAAGAAGGATCAAGCGGAGGAGTGTATCGGTGCTTTATCGAAGGCTATTTACTCCAACGTGTTCGACTGGCTGGTCGAAATGATCAATTCGTCTCTGCAGAATGATAAGAAGATGCGACACCAGGTGGGCATTCTCGACATCTTTGGTTTTGAGCACTTCAAGCACAATTCCTTCGAGCAATTTTGCATCAACTACGCAAACGAGAAGCTTCAGCAGAAATTCACCCAGGACGTATTCAAGACCGTACAGATTGAATACGAAGCTGAAGGTATTGTCTGGAGCCACATCGATTTTGCAGATAATCAAAATGTGATTTCTGTGATCGAAGACCGTCTTGGTATTATTTCGCTGCTGAATGACGAGGTGATGCGTCCCAAGGGGAATGACGAATCCCTTGTGTCCAAGCTGTCAACTATCCACAAAGACGAACAAGACGTCATTGAGTTCCCTCGCACATCACGCACGCAGTTTACAATCAAGCACTACGCTGGAGCAGTTACGTACGAATCACTGGGCTTCCTCGAAAAGCACAAAGATGCACTTCTCCCTGATCTTTCTGACTTGATGCGGGGTTCATCCAAGCAGTTCCTCAGGACAATATTTACCGAAAAGATTGGCAGCCCGGTTTCCTCGCGCAGGAAAAGCAACAGCAATGCTCGCGGTCTTGGTGGTCGAGCTATGGGTGGTGCTCTTACGGTGGCAAATGTTGGCACCCAATTCAAGGACAACCTCAACGAGCTCATGACTAACATCCGGCAAACGAAGGTTCACTATGTCCGTTGCATTAAGCCCAACCAGAACAAGAGTCCGAACGAAATGGATCAGCCGATGGTGGTATCTCAATTGCGTTGCGCTGGTGTGATTGAGGCAATCCGTATTTCGCGTGTTGCGTATCCGAACCGACTGCTGCTAGAGGATCTGGTGGACAAGTTTTGGGTGTTTGACGTGCAGCATCGCAATACCGATGTTCCTGTCAAGCAACGTTGCGAGGCTCTAATGGGGAAAATGGAACTGTCATCACCTGAGCAATATCAGATTGGTATTTCGCGCATTTACTTCCGGTATGGAATTCTCGAGCAGATGGAGGACAAGAAGGCGGCGCGTTTGGATCTGCAAGCTCGGCACTTGCAGCACTACATGCGTGGATTCTGCTGCAGACTTCGTTTCCTTCGCAAGTTGCAAGCAATTGTCAAGCTGCAGGTACCTTCCCCTCATTTTTGTTTTGATTTGCATGCATCATGTGCTAATCGCAGTCATCTGAATGCTTGTCCGATGCGTGCGTTTGCGAATAGTCCGTTGCTCGATGCGTCATTACGATGAATCGGTACCAGTCGTTCAAGTGTGCTGTCATCACTCTCCAGGCGCATTGGCGCGGGTACAAGGGTCGTTGCATTGCGCTCGAGGCCAAGAAGAATAACAGTGCGATCATTATTCAGAAACACGCTCGTCGCTTTATTAAACGGTGAGCTCGCGTTGTGGAAGGTACTTTTCCTTGCACATGCATCGCTAACTTGTCACGTTTCACTGGTACGCAGCAAACAATTCAAGGGTGAACGGAAGGGTGCTGTGAAGATTCAAGCATTCCTGCGCATGAAGTACGAACGACCGAAGTATATGAAGGCTCTCCAGGAGAAGAAGCAGCAAGCTGACATGGAATACCAACTGAGCAAGCTGCAGGAGCGTCTCCATGACGAGCAGCGTCGGAACGCAGAGCACAAAAAAGACCGGTTGTCGACGTCGTCCAATGACAGCCAGCTCTATTCAGAAACTAATGGCACGCGTTCTCGTGGGCGATCTACTGCTCACGTGTGGATGGCTGACGCCGATGGTATCATCAGTCAGCTCAACGAAGAGGCTGGTCGTCTACGCAAAGAGAATGAAGAGCAGCGCGCACAAACAGCACAGCTGAAGAGTGAGGTTGAGAAGCTTAAGTTCGACCAAACGGTGTTAACTGCGAATTTCCAAGTCAAGATCCGCGGTTTCCAGGATACGGTAAGACCTCTGACATTTTTTGTTCACCCCGCTTGCTAATCATTCATTACTGGGTATGTCGCTTGTAGGTTCGTGAGAAGGACAAGAAGCTCGAGGCTGTGGAACGCGAGTGCGTAAAGCTTCGTGAGCTTGTAGGCTCCGACCCAATGTTGTCAAATCAGAAATTCATGCGGAAGGACCGTCGCTCGGTGTTCCGAAGGCTGGGATCCAAGAAAGAGCTTGATCACGACTACGATAATGGCGATGCAAGCCGAGCCTCGACGGCCATGCAAGCGGCACTTGCGCAGAAGTCTGCCGAAACTGCGCAGTTCCTACGCCAGTCTGCGCGACGGATGTCCCGCGCTAAGATGTGGCGCAACAACAGCGGTGGTGATAGCGATGGTGAAGGTCGTTTCTCTGGTAGTGACATGGGCGACTCTGGTGGCCGCCCGTCACTTCTGCAGGAGGTCAGTGCAGCTGGTGCCGGCGCCATGGAATCTCTAAAGAACAGACTTACAGCCGTTAAGGACAAGTATTACGGAGAGGAGGGATCTTCTATAGCTTCGCGTCAGAATGCGGAGTTCCGGAGAGCATCAGCTGCCAGGGAATCTTTCAACTTAGATGCGTTGCCGCTTCCCCCTGGTTGGGAGACGCGGATGTCGCGCTCGAAGGGCAAGGTATACTACTGCAATCCAACGTTGCGGATCACACAATGGGACCACCCGGCGATCGAGTCGAGCAAAGCGAAAAAGCAGGCAGTTACAGCTGCACAGCGCGCGAAGAGGTAACAAGTGGATACAGTGAGCCGCTGGTGGAGAGGATATTAACAACGAGTACGTGTATGATGGGGTGCAGGGGGGCGTCTACTGTGGGGAGCAGTGTTGGCAGTCCACCGCGGGATTCAATAGGTAAGTTGGGGTTTTACAAAGATTACGGTACACGTTCATCATCTCTCGTGTTTGCTTTGTTTTTGAGTTGCAGACGGCGTGCTCACCATGGAGGGTCACATCTAGAAAGTGTCAACGGGAAGGCGAGGAAATTAGCGCGGTGCAAGAAAAGTGATGGGACAGCGCTTCGCTGCCTTGTTTAAATTGTGGCTCGGCTTCACTACTGTCCATTTGGGCGGGATCCGTCGTAAGCAACATATGCATCGACTTGGAGATCAACTTGCTGCCTCCGTGCTATGTACTCCTTCTCGTAGCACGCTTGGCATAGATACGTATCATCTTGGGAATTCCAGACAGCAGCAAATACTGCGCTCGAGGCACTGCTGGTGCAGGATTCGCAGAGTTGGCATTCGTCAGGTTTCGCCCAGCTTTGCTTCATTCGACGCGGGTTGTAGAAAAATTGTTCACCTTGCAGAATTCAAATTCCACCAAACGTTAGTGGCAACGAAACTTTGGATTTTATACACGCATTTTAGCTTACCAAGTACGTCGTCCTTCATCATTACCCAACCGGTTTCGTATTCGAGTTCCTCCGACCCTAGGCCGGCTGGCTTCTGCGCCGTGACCTTCCCAGTAAGTGTGTTACGATACTTTGGCGCTTGGGCCTTGAAGTCGAATTCCTTCACGTACAGCTCTCCCAGCTTTCGGCGCAGCAACTTGCGCGCCTTGAACACGCGAAAAGCACACTGAATGATCAGTGTGTTCTTCTGGCGAGCTGCGCGCTCCTCTGCGTTTTCAGCCAGCTGTGAAGAGGAAAGACAAACAAAGTGAGCTCGACAAGTGTCAAAACGCTATGACATCTCTTGGACATGAACATACCAGACGCTCTTCCCCTTCCTCATCCAGCTTTTGCAGATATTCTGCTTCTGCCTGCAGCCACTCGCTCTCTCCCTACACAAACACACCACGAACAGGTAAATTCCATCGCACGATACGTGTGAATCATCTCGGTGTTCAGTACCTTGCGTCGTTCGTCCTCGGTTTCTTCCGCCGTGATTTCATGCTGTGCACGCTCAGTGACCTCTCGCTTCGGAATCACCACGCCGTTGGATTTGATCTTCGCTGTAAGTTGCTTCGAGTGCTCTTTCACCCGTTGCTGGAGTTGTGCGTGCAGCTTTTCCCACTCCCCTTGAATGTTGTCCAGCTGTAGTAGCTGCTCGACTAACTTCCCACGCTTGCGGACCCGCTCCGCGATAGTGTTCTCCCACTGAGTCTTCAAGCGTTCGTAACTCTCCTTCTCCTGAAGTTTAAGCGCCTCCTTCCGTGCGACCTTCTCGGCTTTAAAAGCTTCCCATTCTCGCAGACGCTGTCGACGTTTAATTTTCTGTTTCTCGATACCGTCGATACGACGGCGTTTCTCCTTGTAGTCGGCCTCCTCGCGCAGCTTGTCATACTTCTCCGTCACCTCGCGTCGGTGTCGTGCCGCCTGCTGTGCTGCATCCTCTGAAAGCTTCAACATCTCCAGTTCGATTTCTTGCCTTGCTCTCCCTTGTTCAGCTCGTCGACCGCGTTGTTGGTCAGCAACTATTTTTCGGAATAAGCGCTGCAGTCGACGAGCCATCTCCTCGCGTACGAATGATCCGAATGCCTCCCTCTCCTGTTGTATGGCCGCCAATTCGCGATAATAAAATGCCAGCAATTTTTGACGCGCTTGAATACGTCCCAATCGTCCCCGATAGACCCGCTGGATGCGAATGGCAAGAAGGTTTTGGTGTCGCAGTTTGCGCAGGTGTCTTGTAAAGTGGGCTCGCATCCGATAGGCGCCTTGCACAACCAATACAGCTTGTATTTTGCGCCAGACCTCCTCTGCTCGCATTCGTCCACGCATTCCACGAAACACACGTTGGATTTCGAGTGCTGCGATGCTCGCCAATGCGTGTCGACGTAGTGCTCCAAACGCAGATCGTTGCTGGATACGTGCTATGATCGTGCACACGAAGGTCGCAGTGGAGCGAGCAGCTTTGCGGTCTCTGGCATATCGCGCCCATGCGTGGAAGCACAAGCGTGATACCTTTGTCTCATTGAAGTAGCGCAGACGTCGTAGCACCCTCCTGTTGTGCTCGTGCCTTCGTGCTCGGTACACAAAGTCGCGATACACCGGAACACAGAGTTCGTCTAATACGGTTGTGTGCAGTGTCATGTGATGATTCACCAGAGTTCGTAGCGGTGGTAACTGGAGTAGCCGTTTGAATACTCGATAAGTAATTCTTGAGGACGATATTGCTGAAGCAAAACTGGGCGAGGATAATGCAAGGGGCGTTGCTCGAATCGACGGTAGCATATCAAACGCAGCTCGAAGCTAGACAAATTTATCGCTGTTAGAAAATAATTTCGTAAGACATGTGCGCTACAGAGTGACTTACCCTATCGGAGATGAGGTGAGAAGCGGCGGGGTTTCTCATCGGGTGAGTGAACATCAGAGTCACATCACCAGCATCGATTGCGTCCGAGTCGTTGAGCTCAAGACAGCCACTTGACGAAAACACACTGAACGCCCAGGTTAAGTGTCCTCGCATTGTCAGCAAGGGTTCCTCAAACATCCTACGATTTCCGGTGTAAGTCAAAGACAAATAAATACCAGAACAACATGGTAGGGAGAAACGATACCTGAGAGCGATGAGTAGCGTTCTCCAGTTGAGGACGGGCACATTATCGACTGACCGCTCACAGCAGTACTGCAATTTTTCTAGATGGCGGTCCAGTGCCAAGCGTGCGGCAATCTTTTCCCTTTCCTGGTCTTCAGCGTTATTGTCTTCATCGACAGGCTTATCTCGCTTCGCTTTACGATTGCACTCGGATTTCTTGGCTTTACTGCGATGGTGAATCATCGACACTGCTGGAATCCCAAAAATGTGTCGAACAACACTGACGAATCGAGCTTTCGTAACGAGATGGTGCGGGAACGCACGAAAGAATCCTTCATAGAGAGATCGATCGTCTCCTGCAAGACGGATACTGTGGAAGCACGGTGCTGACATTAATTTCATCTATCCATGCAAAAGTGGTCATGGATACGCGAGTTAGTTTACTTTGCCGCGTGATTCGTAGGTCAATTCCACTTACCATGTGCGAAACCTCGCGCCACTTCTTGACTTGAAAGACCTCAAGCGCTGCATATGCAGGTGCGGTTATCGTTGTTGGCAGCTCAGCGAAGATCCACGGCGCATCTTCTCTTTGCTCGATCAGTTGCCGCCTCAGAGCTTCCCTCTTCTTCCTCTCCTTATCGGATAGCATGTCAGACTGAACGCCATCGGACTCGTCCTCTCTCGCTGAGGCCAGTATGCGCGACTCCAGCTTTTCCAACTGCGCATCTAAAGAGGTGATGGCCTGTTGGTCGCCGTCCTTGGGCTCTCTCTCTTGCCGTTCATCGGCATCAGGCAGAATAGAAGCCGCGTGTCCGACACTTTCTTCAATGTGTGCATCCATGGCGCCCACGACCACTAGAACACGTAACTACAGCGCGTCCATCGGAGTAGTGTCTCTTGAGGCAGACAAGTCAATATCCGGATTGGCACCGAACGGTCTTCCCTTTTCAGATTAAACACTGCAACAGCTTCCTCACACCCTGAACAAACCAACCCATGAAACACTCAAGAAGTTGGTTTGCTCGTAAACTACGCGGGCTTTCGAACCAAAATTACGTTAGAAATTGGTTTGCGGTCAGGTAAGTTCAGCATCCAAACCACGGCGAGAGGTTTGGAGTATTTCGGGGATAGAGGTTTGGAGTTACTTGATCCTTGAAACGACTGCCGGTATTCCTGGCCCGATACAACTTGTATTACGAGTCGCCCCTGGTTCAAACCAGCGCCGAGGTTTGAAAAAACCGCCTACTTGGTTTGGAGTTTCAACTGAAACGGGTTCAAACCATGTAACGGATTCAAACCTGGTTTGAACTGAAATTTTGGTTTGGTTTGAACGGGGCCTGGTTTGGTTGGTTTGGTTTGTTCAGGACGTGAGCTTCCTACTTCAAATGCCGCTATCCAGGTATGCCTTCTGCTTCCCGCCCCAGGCTATCTCAAGTCCTTGAGTCGGTATACTATGCTGGGTTTCTGCTGCTTAGGGAAATCACGGTCTTTCGAACCACCTTCCACCTTACGCGATCCTGAGCTTTCGTGGCAATAACCATTCCAAGCGTTCTCCGTCGACTATGGCATCTTCACCCACTTAACGCTGATCTGGTTATCGTCGATCTACGCAAGCGTCTTTAGCGGCGGCGTCCTCGCTGATGCTCTTGAATCCGTAGAGTTGTCGATTTCATCGAGCGCTAGCTCAGCCGGGGCGTTCGTACTCGATGTACATGATAGCCAACCACCCCCGCGGCGATGCCTGTAGTGACTAAACCCAAGAGAAATACGCCAGAAACCTATGCCATGTTGTATCGCCACTGCATTCATCCCCGAGATCTGAGCGCCTGCTATCATGAGCACGTCGAGCGAGATGATCGGAAGAGGAACTGAAGTTGAAAGTGTACAAAGTCGAAGCAGTTGTTCTGGTCAGGCTTAATAATTTAAAGCAACGTAGTTGCTGCCACTGCGCACTTGGAATCCCAAGCTCGTGTTTCCATTCACGCCAACCGTTGCCAAACCAGTCTAGACATTCCAATTCAATTTCACGAAATGGACGCGTCCTCGGGGCTAATCAAAGCGTCAACAAAAGCCTTGTCGCCCGATCCGCTCTCAACCATGTGCTGAATTGACAGGAAACCATCGCCATTCATGCGGAGAAAGGTTTCGTTCGAGTGAGCAAGTGCCTTGAAGGCTTGCTGCAGCACTGCAACGTGAAAAGTTGCGGCACAGCTCCCACCATAGGCGCCTTCACTAGACGGAGCGCACGAAAACTCGATAAATGCCGACGACGTGGGCGCAAAGTCGATCACGCACGAACCCGTCTCCGACGTTGCGCTCAAGCTCAGACACTTGGCTTCCGATGCATCGTCAGGGCTTCTGCTGTCTGCATCTGCCATGGCGATGGTCACACTCGCCGCACTGGGCAAGTCGTAGAGCTCCGCGAAAGCATCTCGCAGTGGCTCCGACTGGATGATGCACCGTGCCACCACCGCCGACTGCTCGAACGCACTCTCGAACTCCAACTGGCCCAAGTCCCCGCCCTCATGCTCCAGCACCTGCATCGAGCACTCGCACATGACGCCGCTGTCCTCCACGACCAGCAGCAGACTTGCACTCTACCGCAAAGCACAAGAACACCGCGTCAATCCAACTGCACTCTACCTCCGTTCTACCTTGTTCTACCTCGCTCTACCTCTGGCTCGTACGTCATCCGTAGCGACGTGGTGGCAAGAGCGGCGGGTCCGAACATGGACAAGCAGTCGATCAGCAGGTTCACGTTAAGTGCGAAGCTCAGCTGCACGGCGTCCTCGTCCTCGTCCTGCTCCTGCTCGGCAGCTTCCGGCCCCGCAGCGTCGAACTTGTAGCTCTCGAACAGCTCCCGGCCGATGGACGTCTTGATCTGCAGAGACTTGCCCTTGGAGTGGCCAGTGAACAGCAGACCGCGCCGGTCCACGTCGCAGCGCACGCGTTGGTCGCGCTTGCCAGGCGCCAAGCAGCTCAGCAGCGTCACGAGGATCTTCACGCTCTCGGACGTGCACGTAAGCGTCGGCAAAGGCGCAGCGCTGGTGGCGGCGCTGGCCCCGACCACGTCCTCCTCGTCGCTGCCCCAAGCCATTTTAAACGTACCTAATGGTATTTTACCAAAGTTTCGTGGCAAGTTGTTTCACGGAAATGTATTTACAGTACCAGGTACGAAAGCAAAAGTGTTATTTATGTGAACAACAGACCCGTGGTTGTGTTCATGCCTTTGGCGAAAATTGGTTCAGCAAAAGGTTCTTTACTTCGACGCCTTCGCGTCCACGGACACGCCGTTGTACGACACGACGTCCTGCTTTGCGTTCATCTTGGGCTCACTGCCGTCGCTCGAAAGCGTGAGGAGACCAATGTGGAACTCGTAGTTCGTGGGCAGCGTCGTGGGCAGTTCCTGCTTGGCCGTGCGCACCAGCTTCTTGTTGCCCTCGCTCGTGTAGAACTCCAGGACGGATCCGTTGCCCGAGGTGGCGGGAGACACGCCGACGCCGAAGTTGTACCACGTGCCGGGCACGAACTCGGTCTCCCACTTGGGTTTGGTGTCGTTGATGCCGTCCGTCAGGTAGATGATCTTGGCGGGGCTCTTGGTGGCGTCGACGCGGATCTCGAAGATGTGAGACTCCGGGAAGATCATCTGCCAGGCGTACGGGTTGAGGAAGGCCTTCTCCTTCCTGACGCTCGTACGGAAGAAGGTGGTGCCCTTGGTGTTGGCGGCGACGTTCTGGACGAGCTCGGATCGCCGGAAGTTGGTCTGCGTCTTGAAGATGGCCTTGGCGTCGACAGCGATGTCGATAACGCCCGTGTCTTTGTTGTACGCGTGCGCGCGACCGTCCTGCGCGATGGTCACGTAGTCGGAGGGCTTGCCGTCCGTGCCATTGTTGCGCATGGTGAGGATGTGCGTCAGGTACTTGTCCGTGAGCGTGTTCACGGTGAGGTCGGCTCCACGGCCATCCCAAGGAAGCGGCTTGTCAGCGGCAGCAACGGGGTCTAAAACAAACGCCGACGCGAGCACCACCACACCACAAATTGCCGAGAGGTGAACCATTTCGTTCCGATGCTGAGTCGAGTCCAAGTGTGTTGCTGCGAGGAGATTGCAAAATGAGCGAGCGGTTTATAGGCAGCCGGGCAAATTGCACATTTGGAGCTTTGAACAAAATGGGGCGCAGCCAATCCCAAGTAGCTCCTCGTCCTCACGTGAGACCGGATGCAAGCACCGTAGAAAAGCTTTGCTGGTCATACATGTACTTGGATTGCGGTATGCTTGGATAGGGCCGCTACCGTAGGGGCTAGCAGCATGCAAAGCTTCCAGTTATCTTCAGCTTGGGCAGCAATCTGGTCTACACCGATGCCTAGGCTGACGACTACAGTACCGTATTGGTAACTAGCCTCCCGGCCATGCGTCCAATGGCACCAGTTATGGATAGAGGAAAATGATCCAGTCATGGTAGAAGACTAGGCAAATTTCCATGCAGACATCTTTTTAAAGATGTCTGTATTCTTAAAAGAATACATGTATTTTAATTCATTGTATTTTAAATAATACATGTATTGTGCCTTTCACCTATTTTGGAGGGCAGGCAGATAATTATGGAGTAATTAGATCCATAAATAGGTGATCTATCTACTCTGATTTAGCGCTATGTATGTCTAAAGATTGTGAGGCCTTCCCCTACACCTTCGACCAATAGGTGGAGATAGGTTGGGGTATCAACTATTAATAGAGTTGTTTTTTAGGAGCAAAAAATGGTATTTAACGTTAATCACAGTTAAATACGCAATAGAATGCAGTTAATAATAAAAAAAAGTGGCCGGACATACTATTCCGTATTTACACCTCGCCCTTGAGCTGCGGGTAAGTCGCCCTCCTTCGAAGTGACGCTGCAGGAGTGCGGGACCCGCTGTTGCTGCTGGACACGATACCGCTGTCGCTGGGTCTGGAGAAGGTCAGCGGCGCCACGAGGACATCATCGCGGGTAACACGATGACGTCTACCAAGAATTCTCGACGTCCGGAGAGCCACCCAGCCGGGCATGCTTAACCCAGGGCGAGCAGTCCATGACGCACAACAACAACTGCTAGGCAATTACGGCATCAACGCCCCGTGTCTCGTGACGTGCTTCAGATCGGCGTGACGTTCGACATCGACGCGTACGGCATCCTGAAGCTGTCGGCCGTGGAGAAGTCGCCGTGTAAGGAGAACAAGATCACGATCAAGGGCCAAAAGGGCCGACTGTCGTAGGCCGCGATCGACCGCATGGAGGCGGAAACCAAGAAGTGGTGTCCACCGAGACGAATAATGCGTTGGAGAATTACACGAACAGCCTGCACAACAGTCTGAAGGACAAGAAGCTAAAGGAAAAAATCCCGGAGGCCAACAAGACGGTGGTGAATGACAAGGTGACGGAGACCATCAACTGACTGGATGCGCATCAGTCTGCGGAGAAGGAGGTATACGATCAGAAGCAAAAGGAGCTGGAGGGTGTGGTCAACCTGGTGCTGTTGGAGATGTATGCGTACTCCACGGAGCTGTTGGTGAAGGTGAGGTAGATGGTGACAACGGTACATCCATCTTCCACGATGAGTGAACGCGCTGGCCTACAGCGCGGGTGGGCCCCAGCAATAGACAGAGGGAAGCCTTAACCCCCCAAGCCCGAGAGCGCCTGTTTGGCGAAACCCTATATATGTTAATATTTATCCTAAAGATGGGCGTGCATACAATATTCAATATGATTGATATCGTGTATTAACGAGAGCCGAGACATGGCCCTAACCTCGATTATTCCCGCGAGCACTATCATGTACGGACCCCACAAACGTGTGCGAAGGGTACAACTTTGCGAACTTATGGTGCCTAAGACACCAGTTTGGTAACGTGAAGACGATCCATTCGTTTATCGGTATTTAGAAAATCGGAACAGATGGAGATCAGCAACATCAAGCAGTATATTGAAAGCAAGGAGAACAAAAAGAGCCAGAATCTGCTGCCGAACTAATCTGCGTCACGGCGCGACCGCTTTGCTTGCTGAAGATCATCACTACCAGACTCACCGCTCGACGCGACAGAGTTGTTTTCATCACCACTGCTAACGCCACTGCCGGCCGATTGAGCTGGCTTCCGCGCGCGAATCTTGCGCTTACTGCGCGTCTGCGGAATCAGTGTACCGTTCTTCCAATGTTTGTGCCAGATCTCAAAGCACGAAATTGCCACGCCGTTGCTGGTGTGCTTGACTTTATTGCACAGGAACACACGAGCGGCCTGCGCATTCTTCGAAGCAGTCTTGAGCTTGTAACCACCGCAGTAGAATGTGGTCTCCCCTCCTCGAGACTCGTTTGTATGCTTGAGTACTGAGCAGACCTTGCAGGCACGCTGCCTGCGCTTTCTGGTGTCCACGTTCTCAGCGCTCTTGTTTCCTTTGCGCCACTCATCAGTCTGCACGGGCACGTGGGCTGTAGCTGTCCGTCGTTCCTTGGTAGGTGTCGGATTGAGACCGCGATGACGCAGCATTTCCGTCCACTCTTCCTTCTTCAACTGAATCAGCTCCAAGTGCAGCTGCTTTAAAAATGCAATGTGCGATACCTTAGTCTTACCAGCAACAGAGCGACTCCAGTTGTACACAATGAACGCGCTGATTAGCACCAGATCAATCAGGCCGAAAAATAGCGACTTGTAGTACTTCTTGTAGCGTCGAGCAAGCTGCAGCGAATATCTATCAGAATATCAGACACGATTAGAGCCAGCATTAAACATGTCAATACAAGATAAGACCACTTACCGCTGGAGGCGCAGCTGATCGTGGACATCGACACCCCCCCATGTACATCTGGTAATCTTTGACGATGCGAGGGGCCATCAACTCAAGTCTCTTCACCTGTCTCCTGGTTTCGCCTCACGATTCTGTCTCGTTCTCCGCTTCCACCAGTTGCGAGAATGTGGACACCCTGGTTATCATACCACCGCACCGCTTTCAGCACAGGAACATGCGCTGAGTGCACCAGTTCGAACGTCTTTCTGTCAATATGGCGGGGGCGCTTGTTTGATGCTCGTCGTCCGTTCTTCAGCTTTGGTGGTAGGATGGCTTCACAGAGGCCCTGTCTGTTCATCATGATTGTGACAACAGTGTAGAACTTCATTGTCAGGAGCTGCATCGCGAGGACCACCGACGTATAGAATCGGTCCGTCACTATAACGCGAAAGTCAAGAGGTCCTGAGGCGCCGAAGACATGTCTGAAATTCCTCACTACTGCAGCTGGGCCTGACTTCTCGTCTGGCAGAGTGCTGCCGTCCTGCATCTGACGCTTACCACAGTAAACTTCGAACCTGTATCGTACATATTATCAAACATATAATGGTATTAGACACGATAAGCCAATTCTAGAGCCAAAAAAAAAGAAAGCGTGCCATCGGCACGCTTTCACTTACCGGATACAATATGCAGTCTGCGAGCAGCACAGCATGAAGAGCTTCGTGCCCAGTGATGCGGCTTGTCCTTCATGAAGACGCGCATTCGGTTGAAGCTCGATCTCGACGGCAGCATCGCTTCATCAAATGCCATGACGGGGGGTGGAGTGAAATTGGCCTTGAATGTCTCTTGGAGGGCGTCGATCACTGGACGCAGCTTCCAGGCACGATCCGTGGCAGCACGTGAGTCTGAATTGCTGCTAAAGTGGAGGTTCCGTGATGTATGTGCGAATCGATCGCGCGTCATAAAGGAATTGAAGCAGCCACGAGGGATGGCTCCTTCATTGTTCGTCTTCCAATGGTTGTCGAGCTTCTCCTTGGTTGGTGCGATTGTATGGGCAATCAGCAGCCCGATGAACACATACGATCACAGCGATCCAGATATTTCATGAGCGCCTCTGCCCCAACGAAGAAATCCTCGTCCTCCACATCTTTCTTGGTCTTGCCCGGCTTTAGGTACGTATGTTCATCCAAGAGTCCACTGGGCCTCTTCGACGTCCACCCTTGCTTCGTCAGCTCTCTCCAGCGCGCCCTGAAGGCCATTGGCGTGGTGTAGCTTGGTCAGAGAGAGGGGGGGGGGCTTGGCTCGTCACGAGTTCTGGATGCAGCAACACGAGACTTGCGCGCCAGCGGGGGGATTTCTAGAATGAGCCCGAAACGAATGGCGCGCAAGAGTACCTGCTATCGATGATACTGATTTGATGTGCCACCACATAACCTCTAATGTTCAATATTCTCGAAATACTCAAACTGAGCTGTAGGAAAACGTTTATGTCCCCCTGATGCAGGAAGGATGGGAAATCCCTAACCCCTGTTGACTCCAAGTTTGTATGGGTCAATACAAACATGAAGTGTAAAACGCTTAACGTGTCTAATACAGGATAATCTTTATTCAGAATCGTGTCTAATACGGGCTCTCACGTTGGGGGGGTTAAGCCACGAGGTACACGAAGCGCATAAATTCGGAGCGTGTTTGCTCAGCGGCTTCCAGTCTGATCCATCCAGCGAAGAACATGACAATTACAAAAGTGGCCGATGCATTTCACTCTCGAAGAAATTTTTAACATATTTAACGTTAATAACATTATTTGCAATCTTAGCCACATATTAACTCATTTTTAGCTACATAATGTAACATCCCTAGTATCAACATGGGAATAGATAACTGAAGTCAGTTTTAGGGGCAAGAAGTGAATATAATTAAGCCAGAATTATCACGGCAGAATTATTGATAGGCACCAATACAGGGCTGTGGAAAACATGATTGTGATTGTGAGATTACCAAGACTGTCAATCATAATAATTGATTGTGTTTGGTGAAAGGTCCGCAGCCCAGCCATCCGGTCAAGAGTGCGCACAAGAATCTAACCCCGGACTTGGTCAACGGACCCAACCACGTGTCCTTCGGGGAGTGTCCCCCGTGAAGCCCGAAGTATTGAGCCAGCAGAATGAGAAAGCGATGAGGAGAACGATCGAGTCATGGTACATATATGTAGAAGACTGGGGACAATGTTTACAACAGATATCTTAGAGTGATAAGTAGCTCAAATATACAGTCTAGCTTCAACACTGATGAGAGCAATACAGAGATTGTGATTGTCGATTGAGATCTCGACACAATCAATTATTGATGAGAAGCAATCAGCCCTGCTGCAATTGCACTCCGCCAACCAAACAGCTAGAGTCGAACCCAAAGGAGAATGATCCCCCCTGTAGCTGTTCGGCGTAATTACCGTTTTTAGCGATAGTGTACAGAGGAGGCAGCTGGAGCTAGTTTAGCCTTGCCGCATCGCCCAACGGAAGCAAAACGAATGTGACTATAACCTGTGCCGCTCCATGAACTTCGCTGGAGCGGCTGCTACCGCATCTGCACCGTTTGGAGGATTTCCGCGCGTATTTGCAACTTTTCCAAGACGACTCGGACCCAATAATAGCGCCGAAGACATTCGTCGTGTTGTGTTTGTTGAAGCTCAATCGCCTTCCGCTCCTTCCTCGGTGAGCACAACAAAATCAAAGCGGAAGCGTGCCACCAAAGCGCTGGACGAGGTGATCAATAAAATGTATGCAAGCGTAGTGGACTCCAGTCAAAGTACACTGATGCGAGTTGGATTCCTGCAACGTCTGTAGCAGTTGAGCGCTTCTTTTCGACCGTCAAAAGCACTGTAGGGTACTTACTGAAAAGTATGAGCCACGAGACCCTCGAAGTGATCATGTTTGTAAAGCTGAGTTCTCGGCTCTGACCTGGGGTCTGGTGACGCTTGCCAAAAGACTAGGTCAAGACAATGTACTGCAATGCCTAGGGCCTAGATTGTTAAAATTGCAATAGTTGTCCCAGGGCCAAGGTCTACAATACATAGTTAGCGTATACAATATATATTTCCACAGCTCTGCTGATCCTCTCTCTCTCGCGTAGGATGCTACGTACACCCACAATTGGGGCTGCTACTTCGACGACGCAGGAAGGTGCGCGTAAGTAGGTGGCCTCAAAGCGATGTTTGACACATCTGCGAAGAGATTAACGAAAGAAGCTTCTGCTCAATGAACATGTCATTTATAATGGCCGTGTTTGTTGATTAGCTTCATTACATGTAGCTAGCTATGCAAGCCATCGGCTACAGTACATGTAGCGCGTTTAACATGTACTATCATAAGTAGCGATCATCCACCACAGATCAAGATGATGATCGCATCTTTATCAGCTTTTGTATGCTCGTCCCCAAGTGACTTGAGTACATGTGCAAGCAAGATCTCAACAGCAGCCGGGTGCACCTGCTCAATCATCCACCCATCTGAGAACTCGCCAAAAAGGCAACAATGAGACCATCACTCTGCATTGAAGCTGCCTCTTCATCTGTTGCTGGCGAACAGGGCCCGATCAGATCGAGCTGCGCAGACAAGTCAAATCATTTGACTCAAATGGCTCAGGTTCTGGTCGGAACAAGTTTGCTGGTACCCAACCCAAGTTGTGGTGATGGTTCAACCAACACCGCCGCCGGTGAAGAGAGCGAGAGCGAACCGACCAAAGGTGCAACGTGGGTAATAAGCCACTTCTCAACGGGTCCGCTTCCATTTCGGCGACGGACGGGATGGCTCTACATCGTTCAGCGCCTCTCGCGTCGTGTTACTGTAGCTCTTACGTCATTTCGGCGCAATTGACACGGATTGCCAAGTCGCCTCGCGTCCATGGGATCGGTGGGTGCAATTCAGCCCAGACATCCAGGTTATTGCCGCAAGCAAGAGCTCCGCCGATGATCTGCGCTCGGCAAAAGACGGTCACGTTGCCTGGTCTTCACGCTGCGAGCCTGCTATGCTGCGGGACATTGACACCTGTGCGACCAGCGACAGGCATGACTGTACCGCACCCGCATACTAAACTCCATACTAACCTCTTAAGTTCGCCTTAAGTGCGTATTTCCATTGAGCTCCGGATGTATCGGAGGTCAACGGCGATGGAGAGACAGGAGTTGCTCGGGAACAGGGCCATGGCCACTCCCCAAGTCCCCGCCGTGGCTGCCATCTCAGCCTCCTCCTCCACCACGCACTCCGAAGACGACGCCACCGAGACCGCGTCGCTGCTGTCTCAACCGCTGCTGAGCTCCGCCCCCGACTCCGACGCCATGCACAAGATCGGCAAGCAAGGCGCCATCGTGCTGCTGTGCTGCATCAACCTGCTCAACTACATCGACCGCGGCATCATCCCGGGCGCCCCCGAGAAGTTCAACCAGTTCATCACCGACACTCTGGGCGTGAGCGTGCTGCGCCAGTCCGTGTACTTCGGCCTGCTGACCTCGGCCTTCATCGCCAGCTACTCCATCTTCTCCATCGTGTTCGGCTACTTCGCACTCACGCACCGACCTTTCCGCATCATTGCGCTGGGTATGTCCGTGTGGGTGGTGGCTGTGGTCATCTGTGGTATCGCTCAGGCCTCCGAGAGCTACTACGTGCTGATCATCGGGCGCCTCATTAGCGGTGTCGGTGAAGCCTCGTTCCAATGCACGGCGACGCCGTTTATCAACCGCTACGCGCCGCCGGCGAAGCGCTCGCTGTATCTAGGAATCTACCTGGCTTCGATCACCGTGGGCACGGCTATTGGCTACATATACGGATCCATCTTTGCCAGCTCCGGGTTCGGCTGGGCCGGAGCCTACTACCTGGAGGGCATCCTCATGGTCGGGTTCGTGGTTTCCTGCCTTACCATTGTGCCCGACGAGCTGAACCAGATCCCGATCAAGGAGGTGGACCCTGAAGAGATCGACAACAAGCAGGGTGCTGTGTCCGTGGTGCCTTATACCCCTGACAACGATGAGAAGGCTAGCGCGACTGCATTCCTGGAAGATAAAGATCACAGCCTGCCCATGCCCAAGCCGTCGTTCATTATGGAGTGGTGGGCCATCTTTAGCAGCGTGCCGTTCATGCTCATCATCCTCGGGCACGCGGCCTACACGTTCTCGCTCGCCGCCATGAGCACCTTTAGCCCAGCCATCTTCATCGGTCTGGGACTGTTTGAGAGTGAGACGACTGTGTCGCTCATCTTCGGTGGACTTGTGGCCATCACCGGTACAATTGGCACGCCCGTGGGAGGACTCCTGGTGGATTACCTCGCCAAGAAGAACCCTAACGAGATTGGCCGTCGCTACATGATCTCCGTCAAGGCACTGTTCTACTTCATGCTGGCCGCGGTAGTGTTTGGACTCGTGATGGTGGCGTTCGCCAGCACCAAGATGCTGTGCTTGATCTTCCTCACTCTGTGCCTCTTCTGCATGTGTGCACTATCCGTACCCGAGACGATTGCCGTGCTAGAGCTCTTCCCCAAGTCGCGTCAGTCTATGGCCGTTGCGGCTAACACGCTGGTCATCCACGCCCTGGGAGACGTGCCGTCCCCTATCATTCTGGGCATTATCAAGGACTCATGGGCTCCCCACTGTGGCACTGTGGAGATTGACGGTGAAGCAAAACTTAACCCGGATTGCTCGGAGGATCGCGCCGGTCTTCGTGACGTGCTGCTCTTCGCCGTGGTTTGGTTGGTGTGGGGTGTCATGCTCTGGGGTGCTTCTGTCATTGTCTTGAAGCGGAAACAGAAGGAGGAGAAGCGTCGCGCGGCGCGTGATGGAATGATCGACGGCTCGTTCTAAGTTGTTCGTAGGCGTCGTAACAGTGCAATAGAGAACGACGGTGAACAAGTGCTCGGCGAACGAATAGGAACAAGAACCCCCCAACTAAGTGTAAATAGCTGCTCATCGCTGTGCATTCCTCCACGCGACAGCGTCGCCTTGCCTTTCACTCAACTCACACACATGAATGGTTCCTCGTTTGTATTAGCTGCTTACCCACTCTCTTCTTCGTACCCTCTACGCCAGTGGAGAAACCTGTTGACCACTGCCTGCCTTGCTCCACATCAAAACAACAACAGAATCGAAGCATAGCAGAGCGTCGACAGTTCCTCTCCTGTGCTTTCCGTACCTCCTCCATCTCCGATGTCTACAAGTTTTTGCGGTGCAGGATGGAAGCGCCATACTCCTCGTACTCGCTCTTGGTGATCCACATGTTCTTAAAGGTTGCAAGCGAAGCCAGAATGGAACCACCGATCCATGTAGAGTAGATGCGCGTGGGTGGCGCCGAGATGCGAATTTTAATGTCCTTGGGCGCTTTCTTGCGCACCTCGGCGAGCAAACGGTCGCCAAAGCCAGGGAAGAGCGTCGAGCCGCCAGAAAGGATAATCTGCGAGAAGAGCGTCTTGCGCAGGTCCATATCCGACTTCATAATGGCCTGCACCAGGCACTCATGCACCCCACGTGCCTCCGAGCCGATAATCTCCGGTCGGAACAGCACCTCCGGAGCACGGAACTTCTCGGGGCCGATCTGCAAAACAGCAGGAAAAAAAAGCAAACCGTCACCCTCAAACACCACGTTAAAATCTTGATGGCACCATCACAAGCACCAATGTTCACAGCACTCACGTTGAGCAGCGTGCCGTCCGGCAGGTAGTACGCCGAAGTGTCGTCCCCGGATGTGGTAGTCGGCTTGGATTTGGCACTGAGCATGTCCTTCACTGCAAGCGCCGACTTCTCCGCCTCCAGCTGCTCCTCCTTGGTGGGGTTGAAGGCCACGTAGCACAGCTTCTCCTTGATCTCGCGGACCACCTCGCTCTCCGCCGACGTCTGGAAGTTGTAGCCTGCCCGGCGCAGCAGCAGCTGCAGGTGGCGGGTGACGTCCCGTCCGGCAATGTCCATCCTGGTGATGGCGTGGGGCAGCGTGAAGCCCTCGTAGACCGGCACCACGTGGGCCACGCCGTCGCCCACGTCCAGCACGACGCCCGTGGTGCGGCCCGAGGCGTAGAGGCTCAGCACGGCCTGTGGAGACACAAAGAGCGACGGGACGTTAAAGGCCTCGAAGAAGACCTCGCCCGCGCGCTGGCGGTTGGCCACGGGGTTCAGAGGCGCCTCCGTGAGCAGCACCGGGTGGTCCTCGCTCTGCACGTTGAGCATGTCCTTGGAGTACACGTGCTGCCAGATGCGGTGCATGCTGTTCCAGTCCGTGACGACGCCGTGCTCCATGGCGTACTGGATCTTGAAGAGCCCGCGGTGGTGCTGCACGCGGTTGCCCACGAACACGTCGCCGCCCTCGTAGGCGCCGCCGGGCATCATGCGCGTGTGCTTGGTGGTGCCCACGAAGGACGGGAACACCACCTGCGGCGTCTCCCCGCCCGCGAAGCCCGCCTTCATGAGCCCGCTGCCATTGTCGATCACCAGCGGCTGGTTGCCCAGCACCGTCGCCATCTTGAGTCTGGATGTGAGGGGAGGTTCGCCTGCCTTTTTGTCTTCACAAATCCGGAGGACTGGCAAACTGTCCACGACGTACTGTCACTTCAACCATCGCCATAGTCGAACCTAGTCTACTGGACGGAAATGATAGCAGGACGTGACAGTTATCGCCGAACACAGATTTATGAACGACCATCACTCTTTGTCTTGCGGGGGGCCAATACAATAGCCAAGCCAGACAGAAAGGAAAACCGCGCGGACAGGCATGGACGGCGCGGAGCGAGAGGTGGCGGCGCTGCTGGAGCAGGTGCAGGGCGCGCGCGGCAACGCCGAGCAGATGGAGCTCTTCCACCACGTGCAGGAGATCGTGACGCACCGCGACCCGTCGGGCCCCGAGCGGCGCGTGCTGCGCGGCGTGCTGCCGCTGCTCGGACAGCTCGCGCAGCTGAAGAACGCGGCATTGGTGGCGTCGATCCTGCAGCTGGTGGCGCAGGAGGCGACGGCTGCGGCGGCTGCAGCCAACGCAGCGTCCAACGAGGCAGTGGGTGCGGCGGCCGCGCTCTTGGGCGGGCTCTATGAGGTGTGCCACACCGTGCTGCTGCTCAGCTACTCGAGCGAAAAGAACGTGGTGCTGGCGCTGCAGCTGGCGCTCAGCAGTCTGCACTCAAGCTTTCAGGTCGTGCTGTGGGCCGAGAGCATCGAGAACAACGTGGGTATCGAGCCACGAAGCTGCTGGGACGCCACGATCCGCTGCCTCGAGGCGACGGCCGACGTGGTGGCCAACCCGCCCGAGACAGGAGGCAATAACCGCAGTGCCATGGTCTGGCTGCGGTCCTGGAAGCTGGTGGAGAGCGGCGTCATGCTCTTCAGCACGGCGCAGGACGCGTCGGTGTACCGAGACCCGATGAGATCAAACGTGCAGCCCAACGCCTGCAGCTTGGACCGACTGAGCGGCGGAAAGCAAACGATTCTGGTCAAGACGCAGCTGGAGGAGTTTGGGGTTTTCTTACTGCAGAGATTGTGTGGAGTGGTGGGGGCTGCAGCGGATGCCAAGGTGAAGCTGGCGAGGCGCGAGCTGAGTGTGGCGGTCAACTCGCTGTCGCTGCTGGCGGCTGTGCGACCGCAGCACATGCCACACGTTTTGCCGAGGCTTATTGCTATGTCGAATGCAGTGGCAACGCCAGGGGCGGAGGATGCCGTGATGCAGAAGACGTTGACGGCCAGCTTGGTGAAGCTGCAGAGCCACCCAGCTGCGCAGGCATTTGCGGATGAAGTGACGGATCTTTTGATTGCGGTGGGCGCGTCGCAGCGCGCCTTTGCTGCTATTAGTAAGAGCAAGGAGCAGCGGAGAAGGTATACCAATGCACCGACTGAGGCATCACTGCGCAGAGCGAGGATCGGTAAACGTACAGCAGCACAGACCATCACAGAACGAGTGGAGAATGCTAACGCTCACGCCAAGCGCAGACGTGTGAACCTTTCGGGGTCTTCGGCTGCTCCGATCTCTCGAGAAAAGGTGACGCACGATGGAATTGTGAACATGCAGGCCGTGGAGGTGGCAAACCTGGTGCTGGAGAGTTTCGCTTCTGACATGCCCACACCTGCACCGACTAACCTGCAGCTGGAGCTTGTGCCCAGCGTATTGAAGACGCGAATGTCTGCACTGCTGGCAAAACTTGCCACTCCCTCCTCGGCATTGGCGATTGAGAAAAGCGCGAAGCGAATGCGCGACCCTCGAATCAGACGCGATCCGAGGTTGCAGGCACAGAACAAGGAGCAGCCAGCACTTGTACCGATTTTCGATGAGACTGTCGTCGAAGAAGTGAGTGACTGGATATCGAAGAACGCTGCTACGATTGCAGAACCACTCGTATCTGTTTCGGAGGACAACGTGGTTCAGGTGCATTTGAAATCGGAGACCGCCGCGTGGCAGCACGACGTCGCTATCGATGCGCTGGTTCGGATCTTGGAAAACGAATACGGAGTAAAAATCCGAGGCGATGAAGCATTGCGTGAAGGAGTCGTATGTCGCCTCGCATCAAGTCCGTGGCTTCTTAGTACAGACGAAAAGAACAAGCCGGTGTCGGAGGCGTCGGATGCTTCTCAGAAACTGCCCTTCGTCTATCAGAAGATTTTGGACTTTGTTCTTGGCGATTATTCTGTACGCTCAACGTTGGCAACGAACTTGATTTGTCAGGAGTATGTTCGTGCTTCAGCTTCTCAATTAGGCACGGTCACTGCTGAGAGCTCAGTAATTCCTCCCGGTACTGCTGATTATCAGATTTACCGGACATCTGTGCACTATTTCTTTGACGCGCTACAAAAGAAGATGGATTTGTCTTCATCGGCGGACAAGAAGCTGTGTGGTAGTCTGGTGGCACAACTACCGCGAATTCCGGTGGAGATTCTTCGCATCATTACGTCGCTATTTAGTGAAAAGGCAGGAATTGTTCTTGGCATCACGTTGCTGCGTGATCTTACTAAAGAACGGAAGGCATGTCAGACGCCGTGTCTTCTGCTCCTACTGCGCTATACTTGCCACGAAGACGAGCACTATCGCAATTCGGCCATCCGATGCGTAGCTAACCAGCTTTACGGAATCGGTGCTCTTAAAATCGACATCGAGGAATTTGCGATCAAGTTGGTCAACTCGCTGCGGGAAACAGTACAAGCCAATGAGTCGAGCGTGAAAGACGAGGATGAAGCTATGCTTGAGGCCGTAGGTGATGCTGATAATGCCGAGAATGCCGAGAATGCCGAGAATGGTGAGTATGCTGAGAATGGCGAAGAGCTTGCTGCTGAAACAGCGAAGCAAGAAGGCAACTGGCTGAAGCATCAGGTGGAGAAAATTACGCTTGCTGAAAAGGACACCAGTCGTGAGTTACGCGCTTATGCAGAAGAAGTTCAAGGTGAAACTGGATTATCAAAGCCCTTGGACAACGAGCCGGAGATTCTCCGGCGGTTGGAACTATACCTGGCTCTATGTGCGAAGAAGCCGTCACTGCTGACACACTTGGTTGCGACGTACGCGTATGCATCCGAGACAGTGCGTCAAGTGGTCTTCCGTGCCATTGAAAAGCTCATCAAGCATCTCAAGCAACGCGGAAGTGTGAATGTTGTTGCTCAGCTTCACGGGTACGAACCGAATGCTCTTGGGCTGATCTGCCACATCATTCAAATCCTGTCGCTTCGTGGGCGGCCGAATGAATCAAGCTCATCGGCTACTGACGAGCTCGTTCAACAAATTTTGGAGCTCTATCATAGCCATGAACACATTCCAGACTCAATCTCGGTGCTCATTCCGGTGCTGCCCAGCATCCGTGGCGAAATTTTGTTCCCACTGTTGCCCCAGCTGCTATCACTACCTCAAGCTCGGCTGTCAGTTGCCATTACGCGGCTATTAGAAGCAATGCCTCCGCAGATGGTAGCTCCTATTGACTTGCTGGTGGCACTGCATCACGTGGATCTCAAGAGCGAGCCAAGTATGCAAAAGAAGGTTATCAACGCCATCAACTTCTGTGTGGAACATCGCCACGCATTTCCGTCGGACGTGCTTCTTCACGTGTGCCGCGTGTTGGTCCAAGAGGAGAAGATCTCGAAGCTGTCGCTCCGCACTCTCATTCTTAGTGTCACAGCCTACCCGACGCTGCAGAATGATATGGCATCCCTCCTCAACATTCTTATTGACAGGAGAGTGTGGGACATGGAAGACGCGTTGTGGAAGGGCTTCGTCAAGTGCTCAGCGCTCATTCAGCCAGCATCTTTCCCGTTGCTTCTCCATAAGCTGCCCGAGCCCCAGCTGATCTTGCTGCTGAAGGAGGAAAAAGAGCTGCGTGTCTTGCTCCGTGAATTTGCCTTCACTGCAGGTCCTAGTGGTCAGCCGATGGATCTTCCGTCCGAGATTAACGTGCTCCTCGAGGACCCCAAAGACGAAGTCAAGCTTGATGACGCTGTCGACAATGACGAGACAGTAGTGAAAGTAGAGGACGCTGACCCCATCAAAGTGGAACTCAACGAAGACGGCGGAGCGCAGTCCAACAATTAAGAAGAGGGTTGCTACTTCCCGGCGCTTAGCTTAGTTAACTTCAGGAACTTGTGCAGGAATTCCAAGCTGCCACGTTAGATACAGCAAAAAAAATCTGTTTAGTGGAAACGAAACAACAGCATTCAGTCGAGTGCATGCTTCGTATTCTTGTCGATTCAATTTACTTTGGCATTAGCGCGTTGTTACTTATGTCATGTACGGCTTGATCCGTCCGTGTCTGCGCCACTAATGCTGCTCGCTGCGCGCAGCTGTTAGCCGCAGGTGTGGCTGTTGTAGCGAACGTGGCAGATCTCGCTCACCTCTGCAATAGCCTGAAGGGCTTCGTCCATGTCCTCCTTCGTGTGCGCGGCAGAAATGCAGAAACGAACGCGGGACAGCAGCAGCGGCGTAGCTGGGAAACCCACCGTCACCACGGCGAGGTTGCGCTTGAGGCATTCGCGAGAGTACTCCCCGACCTTCGACATGTGGTACAGCATCACCGGGATCACAGGCGAGTCGAAGTCACCGAGCGTGGTCACGCCCATGTCGATCAGCTTCTGGCGGAAGTAGTTGCTGTTCTCGCGCAACGAGTCAAGCTTCTTACGACCAACACCCGTGCCGTCCAGACCCGCGATGATGTTCAGCGCCGTCAGAACCTGCTGCGCGATCACCGGGGACAGACTCGTCGCGTAGATGGCACCAGCGCTCGAGTTGCGGATGAAACTGATGATCTCCTCCGACGCCGCGATGTACCCGCCCATGCCACCGAAGCTCTTCGAGAACGTGCCCATGAGAATGTCAATCTCGCTCGGATCCACCCCAGCGTATTCGCAGATGCCGCGGCCAGTGGCGCCCAGAGCGCCAATGCTGTGCGCCTCGTCCACGTAGATGTACGCCTTGTACTTCTTGGTGATGTCCACCATCTCGCGCAGACGCACGATCTCCCCCTCCATGGAGTAGATTCCTTCAATCATCACCATGATCTTCTTCCACGCGCGGTGCGTACGGGGCTGTCCTTCTGCGATCTTCACGCGCAGCACGTCTTCCAGGTGCTGCGGATCGTTGTGCCTGAACACGCCCACCGTCGCACCGGACGCACGCGCGCCGTTCACGATCGACGTATGGTTGAGTGCGTCGCTCAGAATCAGCGTGTCCTTGCCCATGAGCGCCGGGATACTGGTCGCATTGGTGGCGTAGCCCATGTTGTACACGATAGCCGCGTCCTTGCCAATGAACTTGGCCACCGCCTTTTCCAGTGCCACGTGCACCGCCGTCGTACCGAACTCCATGGGCGGCACGGTCGACGCCAGTGCGAACTGGTCCACCGCCTGGAACACTTCAAGGCTGCACGTGCTCATCCAGTCGTCCGCGAAGCCCAAGTAGTTGTAGGACCCGAGGTTGAGACAGCGTTGGGGCGGCTCGTCCAGGTGCACGAAGCTCTTGTTCCCGTCCGTGGACTTGCGCTGGAGGAGGTCGATGTGGGCGCCCGGCGCGCCGGCCACCGGGCGGTTGAAGACGTCCTGCACGCGGTGGTACAGCCGGCGCGTGTAGAAGCTCTCCCAGGCGATGAGCAGCGCGGCCAGGCCGGAGCGCGCCTCCTCCGACCGGTAGCGGGAGACGCCCGAGAGGCTGGCCGCCATGTCGCGCACGTGGCCGAAGGTGAGGAGGATCGAGTACTGCAGGAGGCACATGATGGCGGGGAACCATGGCACGTGCTCGGCGGCCATGGCGGGCGGTGAACACAGGTCAAGGAAGCTTTGGCGGGGCGAATTCCGGAATGGAAAGGTGGACAACGTACGCCGGGACGCCTTTGGGGCAAGCCCTGTCAAAAACACGGCCGAGGTTTTTGTTCAAGCTTTACGGCCGTCCTTTGACGTGGCCTGCTCATTACATTGATGCGACGTCCTTGGCTCCACCAACTTTCTCCACGGACGCCGAGCAAGTGTATCAACATGGCCAAACCGCTTTTCACTCGTACGAATGAGCCAGGACGTTTTCAAGCGGAACTCACATAAACCTGGTCAATCGCGGGTGCTCGCGATTGACCAGGTTTATGTGAGTTCCGAACTGCGCGAGAGTGACAGAAGTGCCAGTACAGATTTCTACGCGCCTTTCATTCATTAGCAGCACTGCACTAGGCGAATCGCAATCGGTACGCCGCTATCCAGGTTCCCGAGCTCTACCAAGCGCACGAAAAGAGGGGCTGCTCGCAACCGGTTACATCCCACTAGGAGAGCCCTCCCTGACACGCGAAAAGGGCGTTGTTATCTACGAGCGAGAATTCTTCTCGAAGCGGATATTGCACAAGTCCGAGACCTCCTTGAGGGCCTCCAGGGCCGTGTCCATATCCTCCCTCGTGTGGGCCGCCGAGATGCAGAAACGAACGCGAGCAAGCAGCAGCGGCGTAGCTGGGAAACCCACCGTCACCACGGCGAGGTTGCGCTTCAAGCACTGGCGCGAGAACTCCCCGACCTTCGACATGTGGTACAACATCACCGGGATCACAGGCGAGTCGAAGTCACCGAGCGTGATCACGCCCATGTCGATCAGCTTCTGGCGGAAGTAGTTGCTGTTGTCCCGCAGAGACGCAATCTTCTTCTGCCCCACATCCGTGCCGTCCAGACCCGCGATGATGTTCAGCGCCGTCAGAACCTGCTGCGCGATCACCGGGGACAGACTCGTCGCGTAGATGGCACCAGAGCTCGAGTTGCGGATGAAACTGATGATCTCCTCCGACGCCGCGATGTACCCGCCCATGCCACCGAAGCTCTTCGAGAACGTGCCCATGAGAATGTCAATCTCGCTCGGATCCACCCCAGCGTATTCGCAGATGCCGCGGCCAGTGGCGCCCAGAGCGCCAATGCTGTGCGCCTCGTCCACGTAGATGTACGCCTTGTACTTCTTGGTGATGTCCACCATCTCGCGAAGACGCACGATCTCGCCCTCCATGGAGTAAATGCCCTCGATCATCACAATGATCTTCTTCCAGGGGCGGTGCGTGCGCGGCTGGCCCTCGGCGATCTTGGTGCGCAGCACCTGCTCCAGGTGCTCGGGGTCGTTGTGGCTGAACACGCCGACCGAGGCGCCCGACGCGCGCGCGCCGTTCACGATGGACGTGTGGTTCAGCGCGTCGCTCAGGATGAGCGTGCCCTTGCCGGTGAGCGCCGGGATGCTCGTCGCGTTGGTGGCGTAGCCCATGTTGTAGACGACGGCCGACTCCTTGCCGATGAACTTGGCCAGCGCCTTCTCCAGCGCAATGTGCACGGGGGTCGTGCCGAACTCCATGGGCGGGACGGTCGAGGCCAGCGCGAACTGCTGGACGGCGGGGAAGACCTCCTTGCTGCACGTGTTCATCCAGTCGTCCGCGAAGCCCAGGTAGTTGTACGAGCCGAGGTTGAGGCAGCGCTGGATGCAGCCGTCCTTGTTGTGCAGCGTCTTGTTCTCGTCCACTGAGTAGCGCTCGATCAGGTCGATGTGGGCGCCTGCCATTGGCGCATCAAAGGAGAACAAGGGGGGGGGGGTCAGCAAAGGGCTTTTAAGCCCTTTAAGAGGAGCGACTTTTAAGCACCTGGAGAGCCGGCCACGGGGCGGTTGAAAACGTCCTGCAGCCGGTGGTAGATGCGCTTGGTGTAGAAGTTCTCGAAGGCCACGAGCAGCGGCGCGTAGCCCTTCCGGGCGTTGTCCGAGTAGCGCGAGCCGCCGAAGATGCTGCCCGCGTGGTCGCGCAGGTGCCCGAAGGTGATGAGGATGGCGTACTGGATGTAGCACAGGATGGCCGCGGCCCACGGCACGCGCTCGGCCGCCATCGCTGCTGCTGGAGGGGGGAGGGGGGGCGGCGACTGCGGCGAGTGACGCTTTCTGACTATGCAGCGAGCGGATCACCTTCGGTCCCTTTGAGAAAAACGGCCCCAGGAGGCGTTTCGTCCAATCACGACGCTTCTGTAACACGATTCGTCGAAATTGATGACTGAAGCTGTTTGACTGTGAGCCCCAATATCTCGGGCTTTCATGCCAGACGAGCAGCGGTGCACACGCCTTGCTGACATCCACCTCCGCCTTCTTCGTTGCACACAGCTCCATTGTGCACTGACGAAGCGAGCTAGTGACTCCGACCGTAATCTCTGTCACAATGGAGTTACACCGCTTTTAGCCAATCAGGTGACAGATATCGTTCCGGCACACACGATATGCTCGTCATAACCATTCTGTCATATAGCAGTGGAGGCTATAACGTCTGCGCAACAGAGGCCGCTGCCATGAAAATGTGCGAGCTAGTAGCTACTGTGTGAGGGTAGGCTGTCAGTCTTTCATGGACACTTTACCTATCCATATCGTGACGACTCCGACCATCTGTGCAGCTCCGACCAGCATCCGACGTATCACAGAACTTTATACTGCAACACTTTAAGAAGGTTTCGTAAAAACGCATGATTGGTTCGGTAATTTGTGC